>CALNHX010005437.1:0-107010 GCA_940337035.1 Agriotes lineatus
TTGACTTCCAGCTAATAATTTTGCTCTAGCAAATACGTTCTTCATGTCTGCCTTACAATAGAATAACAAAAAGACGCAAACTAATATTTATAATGCTATAATGAGCACACCAAGTTACACGAAATTCTGGTGCAATAACCTTAAGGCTAATTTCAAATAATTATTTTCCTGTGCGACGTTACGAGAATACAAATTATGGAGACATTGACTTCAAATACGGCAATACATAAATTTAGACCATAATACATCGAACATAAACCGAAATATAAGCATACAAGCATGCATTTCAAAAGGGGTGGTAAATTATTATTCAAAAACATGTTTTAATATGGCGGAAATACATAATTTGTTAGCATACCTCAAGTCGTGAGGGGAAAAGGCAGTATGCATCAGTTTGCTCACCAGATGTATAATACACGTAGAACAAGCTAAGAAGGCGACATGGCCAGGTCAGCGAGAGATGATCGCAACTGACAAGAGGACACCTGGGGCGGAAAGTGCAACAGCAACCGACTAGCTGCGGTGGAATGTAGTCAACCTGATGGAAGGACTTCGCAGACGTGTGATATTTTGGTCCGATATAAAATTGATACTTGGGACCGACATAGCACAACTTAACAAATCCGAATTAAATCGAGTTGCCTTGCAGCCGATATTGTTATGCTTGCAAAATATCACACGAATCACAATAGTGTTACTACATGCGGCAATCTTCATCTCGACACAATGAACCACCTCCGGCTAAATTTCTATAAATCACCAAAGCACCTTGCGGCACCTTGGGAGTCGAGAGTGCTGCTACAAGTCCGTTAGAATGGTGCACCTCGACAGTTCCTCTCGCGTGATGTGTACCGGCAGAAATAATTTCCACGAATCTATGCAGGCGCTAATAGCTAATAGCCTGCTCGTAGACAGCAAAGGAAAATTCCAACGACGATTTGATTTCTGCGAACTGCCCGCATTCTTTTTTAGCGTAAATCCCTTTTGCTGAATTAGCGGTCTGTCCAATGCCATCCAGCCACGAGCAAAACCCCACTCAAAATTGCATTTACAGGAATGAACAGAGGTGGCCCAAAACGCTCGAAAACAGAAGCGTTTACTATAAAAATTGTAGAAATTAAAAGTAACACTGATGTGCTTAGCATTTGTAGTACGGAAAAATTGTGATTCAAAATTATTTATATTTACCACAAAAGTTCCTTGATAATTTTTACTTCCTTTTACGATAAAGGAAGTATTGGATTCACCCCAAAAATTCGAAATTGAGTTTTCAACAGATCTTCACGCTTTAGAGTCGTATTTTTACTTCCTTTTACAATAAAGGAAGTATTGGATTCACCCCAAAAATTGGAAATTGAGTTTTCAACAGATCTTCACGTTTTAGAGTCGTATTTTTACTTCCTTTTACAATAAAGGAAGTATTGGATTCACCCCAAAAATTGAGTTTTCAACAGATCTTCACGTTTTAGAGTCCCCTGATCCCAAAAAACATATTTTTTTTTCATTGGTCTGTCTGCCTGTCTGTCTGTCTGTCTGTGTGTCTGTCTGCCTGTGAACAGAATATCTCAAAAACGGAAAGAGGTATGGCGTTGAAACTTCATATATAAGTTTTGTGTACTATGTAAATGCGACAGCAAGCTTTTGAAGAAAATCGCATAACCGGAAGTAGGTGTTTACTTTTGTGATTTTTCAGTTTTTTCGATTTTTTCAAAAACGGCTATCGATTTTTTGTAAACTTTACATTTTTATTACATTTTTAATTTGTATTGATTTGAGATAGGTGATTTTCCAGTTGAATGCTTCTAAAATGGGTTTCTTTTGTTTTTTTTCTATTTTTTTATTAACTCCTATTTTAAATAGAACACCCGGTATATTATTACATTTTTGAATTCAGCTTAAAATTCTAGAGAAAATTTGTCTCTTGAACTAACACTCTATTTTGTACCGTTTTTGTAAAATTTGTAATTTTTGAAAATTTTTGACAAATGCTTAAAAATTTAAAATCAAATTTTTGGCTAATTATAAGATCACTGTAAAAGGAAGTTGTGTGCGTGTATCACACCAGATTTTTTTTATTGGTCTGTTGTGTGTCTGTCTGTCTGTGAACAGAATATCTCAAAAACGGAAAGAGGTATGGCGTTGAAACTTCATATGTAATTTTTTTGTACCATGTAGATGAGACATCAAGCTTTTGAAGAAAAGCGCATAAATGGAAGTAGGGCTTTACTCTTGTGATTTTTCAGTTTTTTTCGATTTTTTCAAAAACGGCTCTAACGATTTTTTTAAAACTTTACATTTTTATTACATTTTTATTGTGTATTGATGTGAGATAAATGATTTTCCAGTTTAATACTTCTAAAGTTGGTTTCTTCTGTTTTTTTTCTATTTTTTTATTGACTCCTATTTTAAATAGAACACCCGGTATATTATTACATTTTTGAATTCAACTTAAAATTTTAGAGAAACTTTATCTCTTCGACTAACGCTCTATTTTGTACCGCTTTTGTAGAATTTGTTATTTTTGAAAAATTCTGACAAATGCTTAAAAATTAAAAATAAAATTTTTGACTAATTATAAGATCACTGTAAAAGGAAGTTGTGTGAGTGTATCACGCCAGATTTTTATAACACTAATAGTTTCGTGATGGTGGCTGCGGGAAGGTATTCCTCCCGGAAATAATTAACTTATGCATACAGCAGCTTTCTCAGATGTTCATGGAGTTATTATAAGTAGAAAAATTCCTAAAATTATGTTTACAATTTTCAGCGATGGCAGCAAAGTGGGAATTAACATTAAAATTAAGAAACAACATTTGCCGTAATATTGGTGCGAAATTGAATATTTCAATCTTAAACGTGAACTGACAAAGCTGATAATCATGGCGCTTGTTGTGTAAACGCTTTCTTGCCGAACATCTAGCTTATTATCCATAATAGATATGGCTACCTCGCTAACATCTGTAGTAGTTGTTAACCCCTAACAATAGAACTCTTCCTCAATTTCGACGGATAAGGCTAGCCACCTACCCGACTTGCGAGCAAAGACAGCTCATAGCATTACTTTGTGGTTAATAATAGGCCAAATACTAATGGTGCCATAAACATATACATGTGTAACAGCAATGAGATAACATGAACAACAAAATAGAATGCTTTAGTAAGAAAGAGATAATCGAAAACATTATTTTAGTAGACATGTTTCGTTGACATCTGAGTAGTATACGGACACTTTAATTTTGATAGCTGTCAATCAAATTTTAATTGACCCAATTAAAAATGCAAATTAAACCGCGAATCAATTCCGCGGATTGACCTAATTAATTTGGCGGATTGATCTAATTAATTTTCATATGTGCTACTGATTAATCACATATGAAGTTTGATATTTAATTTACATATGTGCTACTGTTTAAATTACGCGCGGCCATTTTTAATTTGCTTCTGGAATTACACGGCGGCCATCTTGGTTTTCTGGCGCGAATATTTGAATTTAAATTTTTTTCAGATTTTTTTTCCAAGTTCAATTTTTGAATTTTAAACTTCCCGGGATGTCGGCCATCTTGGTGCGCGCGCACTTCTCACGGCGGTTGTTTTTAATTTTCGCGGAAATATTTGAATTTTAAATTTTTTTTCTAAGTCCCTGTTTTGAATTTAACTTCTCGGGTGTCGTCCATCTTGGTTTTCTCACATTTATTTTAATTTAAAAAAAGCTTCCTGCGATGTCCCATGGCTGGAGTCGAACCAGCGATCACAGCATTACGAGTACGAAGCCTTAACCAACTAGCCTATCGAAGCGATCGAGGTTAAAGGAATTAAACATAGCCACTTACGTGTCACGATCCCAGCTTTAAACAAACTATTTTTCAAAAAAGGTTATTTATGAAATTGGAAATGCATTGCCTGTGTTGTTAAATGACTTGTGTAATTTTAAAAAACTGATTTTACGGTTGGATGTGTCATAATTAATAATTTTATAATTTGTGCCTGCTATATGGCTGGATTAACGAGATCCTCATTGTCCCTACCTACTATTGGAAATTTCCGTCTAAGTTCCCTTTTTAAAACAGGTCGGTGCCTGTGATTTGTTTGGTTTTAAAGGTTTGAATAATGTACCACTTAGCTGTTCTGACATTACACTTTCATATTCATATTATAAATAAATTTTAAATGTTATTTTCGACTGAGTTTTAGCCGCTTATAAATTACAACAGCTAGTTTAAAATTAAATGGGCGATCGGTCACAATTATATATATCAGCAATAACATGAACAAGAAGATATACGTATTGCTTGAGTAAGAAAGAGATAAACATATAATCCGTTCACGACCTTTTTGGGACAGAGTTGGGTATTATTTTTTCTTTTCATGTTGGACTAACTGATTCGGTGATGTAGCGGATGCAACTTTTTTTCTGTCAGTGTCTGTTCGACATTTTCTTGCCACCACATTGCCAAACTTATTATTTTAATATTCCTAAGAAAATAAATGCTTTATCAAGTGTGTAAAAGTAATTTTAATTTCCGTCAAAGGAAAAATCAAAATGCCCAATATAATTTTGTTACAACAAAATATTTCCATTAAACGATGCTAGTTGCAGTTTAAAAAGGACAGACCAGATCTTAAAGAACACGAGTTGATGTCGAGACTAGAGAGAGATCCGGCAACAATGTACCTATTCAGAAAATATAACCTTAAACTGAAAACAACCTAACCTAACAGAAAAAGTGTCAGTTTGCATTAGGGAGTTTAGTTGCCGCAGAGGTACTGTCAACAAAATTACTAGATGGTCATAGCCTCACCTGACCCAAAAAGATCGTGAACGGCTTATATTAGCAAGTATTGGAGAAGGCTTGACTAATTTTAATTATGACATTTGTCAACTAAACATAAAATAAATTTGAATAAAAGCACGCAAAATTACGAAAATACGTAGAAAATTTATAAAAATCGGCATCTTGTCACATTAAATTCTGCAAAAACGACAAAAAACAATATTTTATACAACTTTCATTGGAAAAATAGTAAAATTTTACGAAAATACGTCTGTGTTGACGACCAATGAAAATAAATTTGAATAAAAATACGCAAAAATTACGAAAAGACGTATGTGTTGATCCCCAAAGTAACAAAAATTTGAATAAAAACACACAATTTCGTTGAAAATCTTTACAAAGCGACTTTATAGTGCCGAAAAATGATGTAAAAAAGTTTTAAGAGTTATTTCTAAGCATAATTTTGCAAACGTTTAACAAATAAACCGTAATTTTTTAAAGTACATCACACAATTATGAAATCGTAGTTCAATTTATATGAATTTTCGATACTTTGTATGTGAAAAAATAGCTTCAATTACTAATATTTGAATAAAAACATGCAATTTCCAAAGCATTTCGTTTAAAATTTTAGAAAATCGACAGCATCTCCCATGAAAATTTATAAAAATCGGCATCTTGTCACATTAAATTCTGCAAAAACGACAAAAAACAATATTTTTATACAACTTTTATTGAGAAATAGTAAAATTTTACGAAAATACGTCTGTGTTGACGACAAATGAAAATAAATTTGAATAGAAACACGCAAAAATTACGAAAAGACGTATGTGTTGACCCCCAAAGTAACAAAAATTTGAATAAAATCACGCAATCATACAACATCTCACATAAATTTTCGCAAATATCGACATCATGTCACATAAATTATACAAAAACTGTCATCACGTCACTTGAAATTATACAAAATACGATATTTTTATTCAACACACGATGAAAATTGAACAAAAATCACGCAATCACACATCATATCACATAAATTTACACAAAAATCGACATCATGTCACATAAATTATACAAAAACTGACATCATATCACTTGAAATTATACAAAAAAACGATATTTTATTCAACACACGATGAAAATTGAACAAAAATCACGCAATTACAAGCCATCCCACATAAATTTTCACAAAAATCGACATCATGTTACATAAACTATGCATAATTTTGCAAATGTTTTACACTTTTTATAAAATGCATCGCTCAAAATTAAAAGAAATAGCAATTTCGTTGAAAAATTTGCAAATGTTTTACACTTTTTTATAAAATGTATCGCACAAAATTAAAAGAAATCACAATTTTCTAAATTATATCACGCCATTATGAAATCGTAGATTGATTTTTTGAAATTTTACACTTTGCAACTGTAAAATAACTGCAAATACTAATATTTTAGCTTTAGACTTTGTAATTATTGCAGATTCGAGAAAAAAAACAAAGCAGAGTAGAAATAAAAAACACAAACACTTTGTAATAAACAAATATATTGTTCTTATTTCGTATAATACTTAATAATATAAATATAAATGTACAGCAGAATGTCTTATTTCTAAAAATTCGCTAGCAATTTACAAAACTGTAGTTTGAGGTGCACGACATTTCAAATTAAAAAGACTGCAAGTAATAAAATCAGAATTTCATTGTGTAATTTTAAAGTTTAAGATGCACCCAATCTAGAATTCCCTTCGTTTTTGGTGTTGATGACATCTGCCTTAGAGGCGTTTTTCTAACGGCCCTTTTTTGGAGGCGTTTCCTTATCGGCGTTCTTCTGACTGAACCTTTTTGATGTGGACTTGGATGAGTAGCTGGTGTTTTTAATTTATATTCTAAATCGGACTCGCAGTTATCAGTTTCCATTTCGGTTTTTCCTGTAGTACCAGTCGGGGTTGGCTTCTTTTGCTGTTTAGGTTTAGCTAGCAGCACATTAGCAACGTTAAGGTCTTTGATGTAATCAGCAAACTGTAGGCGTCCGGGTGGATTAATAGTTTTTCGAGGCCTCAGAGTGTCGTGAATTAAATCGACTATGTTAGACGCCGGTAAAATTTCACCCTTTATAGTAACGGTACCCTTGTGATCCCAGCTCACATCGCTTGAGGTACTCAAAATGCGTAGGAAAACTTCAGCTTTTTTCTTAAAAGTTTTGGGAAGTGTAGATAAAATAATGGCATTTGATAGGCTGTCACTGGTTGTTTCAATAGGTATTTTGATTGGCTGCCTCGCCTGGTTTGTGAAATGAAGGAATCGTTGTAACACTTGATTGTACTGGATCCATTTATCGTGATCAGTTAATTTGGACTTTAAAACTTTTTGCATTTCGTCATCAAGCTGTGATAATATATTTTTCTCCGCATCATCGCCAGACTTAAGACGTTGGACAAATTCCGGCGATACAATCAACATCTTCCGCTCTTTGTCCATTTTAGTCGAAAAGGAGCTCAATCGTTTGTTCTGGTAGAGCCGTCGTGAATAAACTAGCTTAAAATCAAGACTTTCATAATAAATATATAAAAAAAATATGACAGGTACGGGAATCGAACCCGCATTCTCTCTCGAGATCAGAGCTTGAATCTGACGCCTTAACCATTCGGCCAACCTGCCTCCCTATATAAACGAGCACTCTCTGCATAATTAAGAAAACATATAGTTTAAAAAGCCTTCTACATGCAATTTCATACAATATTTCATATAAATTAAACCATGTACAAATTTCTAAATCGGTTTTGATATATATTTTATTGAAAGACTTGACCCTCAGCTACCGTTTTATTATTTGTCGTGTTAGTCGAAAAGGAGCTCAATCGTTTGTTCTGATAGAGCCGTCGTGAATAAACTAGCTTTAAATCAAGACTTTCATAATAAATATATAAAAAAATATGACAGGTACGGGAATCGAACCCGCATTCTCTCTCGAGGTCAGAGCTTAAATCTGACGCCTTAACCATTCGGCCAACCTGCCTCCCTATATAAACGAGCACTCTCTGCATAATTAAGAAAACATATAGTTTAAAAAGCCTTCTACATGCAATTTCATACAATATTTCATATAAATTAAACCATGTACAAATTTCTAAATCGGTTTTGATATATATTTTATCGAAAGACTGGACCCTCAGCTCCGTTTTATTACTATTTGTCGTGATTCGACATCGATGAATTTTACAAAGAGCCAACCTGTCTGCTGTGTGACGTACGCAATGTCTCCATCCCTTTTTATTTTAAAATTCTATAAAAACAGAGGCCCGACTGATGCCGCACTAACACGTTTTAAACCATTGTACTCTGTTACCTGATGCGGCAGCAGTTTGGACCTCTGGTTTTGTAAAATTTTAAAATAAAAAGGTATGGAAACACTGCGTGCGTCACATCGCAGACAGGTTGGCACTTGTAAAATTCAGCGATGACGCATCACGACAAATAATAAAACGGCAGCTGAGGGTCATGTCTTTCGATAAAATATATATCAAAACCGATTTAGAAATTTGTACATGGCTTAATTTATATGAAATATTGTATGAAATTGCATGTAGAAGGCTTTTTAAACAATATGTTTTCTTAATTATGCAGAGAGTGCTCGTTTATATAGGGAGGCAGGTTGGCCGAATGGTTAAGGCGTCAGATTTAGCTCTGATCTCGAGAGAGAATGCGGGTTCGATTCCCGTACCTGTCATATTTTTTTATATATTTATTATGAAAGTCTTGATTTTAAGCTAGTTTATTCACGACGGCTCTACCAGAACAAACGATTGAGCTCCTTTTCGACTAACACGACAAATAATAAAACGGTAGCTGAGGGTCAAGTCGTTCAATAAAATATATATCAAAACCGATTTAGAAATTTGTACATGGTTTAATTTATATGAAATATTGTATGAAATTGCATGTAGAAGGCTTTTTAAACTATATGTTTTCTTAATTATGCAGAGAGTGCTCGTTTATATAGGGAGGCAGGTTGGCCGAATGGTTAAGGCGTCAGATTCAAGCTCTGATCTCGAGAGAGAATGCGGGTTCGATTCCCGTACCTGTCATATTTTTTTTATATATTTATTATGAAAGTCTTGATTTTAAGCTAGTTTATTCACGACGGCTCTACCAGAACAAACGATTGAGCTCCTTTTCGACTAAAATGGACAAAGAGCGGAAGATGTTGATTGTATCGCCGGAATTTGTCCAACGTCTTAAGTCTGGCGATGATGCGGAGAAAAATATATTATCACAGCTTGATGACCAAATGCAAAAAGTTTTAAAGTCCAAATTAACTGATCACGATAAATGGATCCAGTACAATCAAGTGTTACAACGATTCCTTCATTTCACAAACCAGGCGAGGCAGCCAATCAAAATACCTATTGAAACAACCAGTGACAGCCTATCAAATGCCATTATTTTATCTACACTTCCCAAAACTTTTAAGAAAAAAGCTGAAGTTTTCCTACGCATTTTGAGTACCTCAAGCGATGTGAGCTGGGATCACAAGGGTACCGTTACTATAAAGGGTGAAATTTTACCGGCGTCTAACATAGTCGATTTAATTCACGACACTCTGAGGCCTCGAAAAACTATTAATCCACCCGGACGCCTACAGTTTGCTGATTACGTCAAAGACCTTAACGTTGCTAATGTGCTGCTAGCTAAACCTAAACAGCAAAAGAAGCCAACCCCGACTGGTACTACAGGAAAAACCGAAATGGAAACTGATAACTGCGAGTCCGATTTAGAATATAAATTAAAAACACCAGCTACTCATCCAAGTCCACATCAAAAAGGTTCAGTCAGAAGAACGCCGATAAGGAAACGCCTCCAAAAAAGGGCCGTTAGAAAAACGCCTCTAAGGCAGATGTCATCAACACCAAAAACGAAGGGAATTCTAGATTGGGTGCATCTTAAACTTTAAAATTACACAATGAAATTCTGATTTTATTACTTGCAGTCTTTTTAATTTGAAATGTCGTGCACCTCAAACTACAGTTTTGTAAATTGCTAGCGAATTTTTAGAAATAAGACATTCTGCTGTACATTTATATTTATATTATTAAGTATTATACGAAATAAGAACAATATATTTGTTTATTACAAAGTGTTTGTGTTTTTATTTCTACTCTGCTTTGTTTTTTTTTTCTCGAATCTGCAATAATTACAAAGTCTAAAGCTAAAATATTAGTATTTGCAGTTATTTTACAGTTACAAAGTGTAAAATTTCAAAAAATCAATCTACGATTTCATAATGGCGTGATATAATTTAGAAAATTGTGATTTCTTTTAATTTTGTGCGATACATTTTATAAAAAAGTGTAAAACATTTGAAATTTTTCAACGAAATTGCTATTTCTTTTAATTTTGAGCGATGCATTTTATAAAAAGTGTAAAACATTTGCAAAATTATGCATAGTTTATGTAACATGATGTCGATTTTTGTGAAAATTTATGTGGGATGGCTTGTAATTGCGTGATTTTTGTTCAATTTTCATCGTGTGTTGAATAAAATATCGTTTTTTTGTATAAGTTCAAGTGATATGATGTCAGTTTTTGTATAATTTATGTGACATGATGTCGATTTTTGTGTAAATTTATGTGATATGATGTGTGATTGCGTGATTTTTGTTCAAAATCGTGTGTTGAATAAAAATATCGTATTTTGTATAATTTCAAGTGACGCGATGACAGTTTTTGTATAATTTATGTGACATGATGTCGATATTTGCGAAAATTTATGTGAGATGTATGATTGCGTGATTTTATTCAAATTTTTGTTACTTTGGGGGTCAACACATACGTCTTTTCGTAATTTTTGCGTGTTTCTATTCAAATTTATTTTCATTTGTCGTCAACACAGACGTATTTTCGTAAAATTTTACTATTTTTCAATAAAAGTTGTATAAAAATATTGTTTTTTGTCGTTTTTGCAGAATTTAATGTGACAAGATGACGATTTTTATAAATTTTCATGGGAGATGCTGTCGATTTTCTAAAATTTTAACGAAATGCTTTGGAAATTGCATGTTTTTATTCAAATATTAGTAATTGAAGCTATTTTTTCACATACAAAGTATCGAAAATTCATATAAATTGAACTACGATTTCATAATTGTGTGATGTACTTTAAAAAATTACGGTTTATTTGTTAAACGTTTGCAAAATTATGCTTATAAATAACTCTTAAAACTTTTTTACATCATTTTTCGGCACTATAAAGTCGCTTTGTAAAGATTTTCAACGAAATTGTGTGTTTTTATTCAAATTTTTGTTACTTTGGGGATCAACACATACGTCTTTTCGTAATTTTTGCGTATTTTTATTCAAATTTATTTTCATTGGTCGTCAACACAGACGTATTTTCGTAAAATTTTACTATTTTTCCAATGAAAGTTGTATAAAATATTGTTTTTTGTCGTTTTTGCAGAATTTAATGTGACAAGATGCCGATTTTTATAAATTTTCTACGTATTTTCGTAATTTTGCGTGCTTTTATTCAAATTTATTTTATGTTTAGTTGACAAATGTCATAATTAAAATTAGTCAAGCCTTCTCCAATACTTGCTAATATAAGCCGTTCACGATCTTTTTGGGTCAGGTGAGGCTATGACCATCTAGTAATTTTGTTGACAGTACCTCTGCGGCAACTAAACTCCCTAATGCAAACTGACACTTTTTCTGTTAGGTTAGGTTGTTTTCAGTTTAAGGTTATATTTTCTGAATAGGTACATTGTTGCCGGATCTCTCTCTAGTCTCGACATCAACTCGTGTTCTTTTAGATCTGGTCTGTCCTTTTTAAACTGCAACTAGCATCGTTTAATGGAAATTTTTTGTTGTAACAAAATTATATTGGGCATTTTGATTTTTCCTTTGACGGAAATTAAAATTACTTTTACACACTTGATAAAGCATTTATTTTCTTAGGAATAGTAAAATAATAAGTTTGGCAATGTGGTGGCAAGAAAATGTCGAACAGACACTGACAGAAAAAAAGTTGCATCCGCTACATCACCGAATCAGTTAGTCCAACATGAAAAGAAAAAATAATACCCAACTCTGTCCCAAAAAGGTCGTGAACGGATTATATGTTTATCTCTTTCTTACTCAAGCAATACGTATATCTTCTTGTTCATGTTATTGCTGATATATATAATTGTGACCGATCGCCCATTTAATTTTAAACTAGCTGTTGTAATTTATAAGCGGCTAAAACTCAGTCGAAAATAACATTTAAAATTTATTTATAATATGAATATGAAAGTGTAATGTCAGAACAGCTAAGTGGTACATTATTCAAACCTTTAAAACCAAACAAATCACAGGCACCGACCTGTTTTAAAAAGGGAACTTAGACGGAAATTTCCAATAGTAGGTAGGGACAATGAGGATCTCGTTAATCCAGCCATATAGCAGGCACAAATTATAAAATTATTAATTATGACATCCAACCGTAAAATCAGTTTTTTAAAATTACTACAAGTCATTTAACAACACAGGCAATGCATTTCCAATTTCATAAATAACCTTTTTTGAAAAATAGTTTGTTTAAAGCTGGGCTCGTGACACGTAAGTGGCTATGTTTAATTCCTTTAACCTCGATCGTTTCGATAGCCCAGTTGGTTAAGGCTTCGTACTCGTAATGCTGTGATCGCTGGTTCGACTCCAGCCATGGGACATCGCAGGAAGCTTTTTTTAAATTAAAATAAATGTGAGAAAACCAAGATGGACGACATCCCGGGAAGTTTAAAATTCAAAAATTGAACTTAAAAAAAATTTAAATTCAAATATTCGCGCCAGAAAACCAAGATGGCCGCCGTGTAATTCCAGAAGCAAATTAAAAATGGCCGCGCGTAATTTAAACAGTAGCACATATGTAAATTAAATATCAAACTTCATATGTGATTAATCAGTAGCACATATGAAAATTAATTAGATCAATCCGCCAAATTAATTAGGTCAATCCGCGGAATTGATTCGCGGTTTAATTCGCATTTTTAATTGGGTCAATTAAAATTTGATTGACAGCTATCAAAATTAAAGTGTCCGTATACTACTCATCTGTTATAATTAAAATGAGCGTCAGGCCTACTCCAATATTTGCTACTGTGTTTAAGTCTTTCTACTCAAGCAATACGTGTTATTTCATTGCCGTTATATATAATTTTGGCCTCATCGGTATAAGAGAAAGAAGTCTGCTATAAGGAAACAAACAGTTAAAATTCACATTATCATCAACAATGTGAATAATTAAGAAGCAAAGTCACCCGACAAGAAAAGGTAACCGACATATTTACAAAATAGTTATTTACGTTACAAGTACCGAAAGTGAGACTTTACAGGACTGGAGAATCCTGGAAGTCTTCTAGTATCTAGCACATGGCGCCAACAGACACATAACATGGATTTCAGCAAGGAACCGGATGGACCACTTCTTAACGAGCACTAGCCATGGATCAGATGTGATCAACTGCCGATGTTACGTTTAAGAGCAACTTTAAATTCTGATTATTGCCTTATTTTTACCAAAATAAGAGGTAAAGAACGTAGCAGGACAAGAGCGAAAAAAGTTTAAAATTGTAGACCTTGTCAACTTTAAGAAACTTTCCACCAACGTCGCACTCGACTAGCAGAATACGTTAAAATAAAACAGAGCTACTTGAAATAAACGAGTGTTCGAGTAAAATAAGAGATACACTGTATACGGTAGCGAAAAGAGTCATCACTATGGAGCGACATGCCAGAAGAAGTGAATGAGTCTGCGAATGTTTGGAGGCAACAAGTACGAAGACTAATACGTACTTAAATAAGTACACTTGTGCTCATAAAAATGGAATACACTTACTGTT
This sequence comes from Agriotes lineatus, assembly GCA_940337035.1. Taxonomy (NCBI): domain Eukaryota; kingdom Metazoa; phylum Arthropoda; class Insecta; order Coleoptera; family Elateridae; genus Agriotes; species Agriotes lineatus. The sequence goes on from CALNHX010005437.1 coordinate 13,651, forward strand.
AGACTGATTTGAAAAGTCGTATTATTCGCATTATTAAATAAATTTTTTATACAATATTTTTATTTAACTATTTTCTTGTAATTTAATACAACAAACAATTTCACTTTATAGATGTTTCAAACTAACCGATAATACAAAACAAAAATATTACAAAAATCAGTCCAATAGTAAGTGTATTCAATTTTTATGAGCACAGGTGTACACACCACAAACAAGCATAATAGTGGACCAGTACCAAGCAAAAGATATGAGAAACGAATTTATATTATATATTTATAAATAAGCTGTAGTATATTGAAGATGTACATAAGGAAAATGGGAACTAAAAGTTGTATAAAACAGTTATTTACGATACCAGTGCGTAAAGTAGTCCTTAGACAGGAGCGGGGAAGAATTAAAACGCGAGTGAGCGAGCGTTTTAAGCCCCCAGAGTGACGAAAGATGCTTTACGCATGTGTATCGTACAATATTTTATCTACGATAGAGTCTAAAAAACACGATATATATAAATTACTTTTTAATTAAATAATTAGGGTTACTGCATTAAAATAACAGGTTTGATAAGAACAACTTCACTCTAGTAACCGTTCGTAATTTTTCGTGGTTAAAAATTTTAACCACGTTGCTACTGACGACGTGACTAATGAAATCATGTTATTAAACAGTCGTTTTACAAACTTAAAACTGCCACCTACAAGCCAATTTTACACAGTGTTGTAGATAAAGGTCAATTATTTGAGAAGAAGCGAACGCCAATATGACCGCCCGATCAGAGCGTGTGGAATGGCACGCCCTGAACTTGACTTTTATTTGAAAAGAAGCTTTAAATCAAGAATAACATAGTGCAGCAGTAAAAAATACGAGCCAATAACACCAAGGGAAGATGTTAAATCGCTGGGTATAACGCTTCAGAAATTTTTTTTTCGAAACAAGAGACGGAGCAAGATACCAACGTCGAAGAAAACAAAGAGCCTGATAAACAAGAACAAACAGAAAATGAAGAAACCGCACCGCATACAAGCCAAGAGGCGAGCCAAGCTATAAAAATTGCGAACAACAAACCGTCCGGAAACGACCCTGTCCTTCAGGGAAAGGGAATAAGATCTCACGGCATTTTTTTAGACCCTTTCTATTAAAGCTATTTTTAAGAATTTAAAACTTTCCGATCTTGGATTTGTTATTCCTAGAATTCCGTCTCATGATTTTTCAACACTTCCTAGTGGTCTTGCCAAGTGCATTTATACTTAAAGCAACTAAAATTAAAGTGGGTTGTAAACACCTTCACAGCACATATGTTTTCATTCAAAAAAAAGGAAAAATGACAAGAACTAAAAAAGTGGAAATAAGTGAGGTTATGTAATTTTAAGCATTCAATCAAAGATACTTTATTCAACATTAATATCGCAAGTGCATTAAAAGAGCCGATTAAATTTTGAGGGTTTCTGTCAGATTTGTTTTGCTAAGAAGTAAATTTGCCGCTCAACAGGAATCCCGGTGCGTACCACAAAGGATTTTGGGGCGGAAAATATACGAGATATATTTCTTCAGAGCAAAACATTCTGACAGAAAATCGTCAAAATTTATTAAGGCTAGTTTACATGGACGCGGGATGTTCGGCGTGATTATTAAATTTTAACACATTTTTAACCGCGGTAAAATTTTGACGTTTGGATTTTTGTCATTATTAAACTATGATGATTACGCATTATTACGGATATGAAGGAAATAATCACTAATAATGTCAATAATTGCACATAGTTTTAATGTGCTAGCTCTGGTTAGATTTTGCAGTAAAAACACCTTAAAATATGAAAATTTAGTTCACATGTCATCTCGTTCATAAGAGTTTACGATTTAAAATTCCTTAACCAAACAAAATTTTGATAATCTATAACTTAGCTCTGGGTTTATATTATCCTTTTATATGCCATAACTGAGTTAGCACATCAGCGCAACAGCTGAAATAAAAAAAAAACGCACATAGAAAATTTGATGCGTACAAGCCGTTTTAAACTTATTGTGAGCGTATCATGCGCTTTTAGGGTAAGAATTGTACAATAAAGGCGTTTCCATATGTCAAATCATTTAGGTCACGATATTTCTTATAATTTTAATTGAAATGTAAGGAAAATTTGGTTAAAGCTAGGAAATATACTGTATTCAATATTACTATACTTTAAATTAGACTCATTTTGAGGGTGCCTTAGATATTTTTACGTGTAAAACACGTACTTAGCGTTAGAAGCTATTTTGGTGATAAATTTAGTCGTGGGAACGCAACTTTAGTTGTGCTCGTTAATCATGGCAACGATTCTTTATTTCTCTATCCATCTTCCGCAATATGCACAGATATTGTTATCTGCAATACTAGCAGACTTTGCACGGTTTTTCTGACAGCACTCGCGCATTTTCTTTGTGCGTTGAAAACGCTTATCTTGTGGTGGGGGGATCTTTTGTTTCGGCCTCTTCAAGATACGAAGCGATTTGCTGCGGTCCGAATAGCGTTATTTTCCCTACGTGGCTTCAACCCAGCAACATATATGTAATTTTCGTGCTCCAAGTTAGCCCGTTAGCTTCTCATATTTGCAGAGATTCTTCGTGGAAGCTCCGCTTTGTTGAGAATTTTGTGCTTGGAACACGTATTTTGGATACATAAAGTCCACGTCTATTAGACGGATCATTCACTATAAGTTGTTAGTCGTTTTGGCCGCAGAATGCTTGTATTTCAGGGTGAGTGGTTAATCCATTTTTGGTTTTAATAGCGTTGTACAACTAGCGGATTGCATAAATGGCATTTCTAGCTTTTTCCGGGAGGTTCTAACATTCACTGATTTCACCTGCTCAGGTGTATTAACATAGAGACATTAAAGTAAGATCGCTTGTAGTTTATTACTATTGGCTAAATATTTAATTGCTTAGTACCTTGAATCTGTTCTCAGTGTGTAGTTTACATTTAAATTGTTTGACCTTTAATTGCTTATTTAATTGTGTTAATTACTATTATAAAATTCTATTTGGGTGTACATCTTTCGCTTATGTAATTCTTTTAGGACCTGTTATACTGGCTAGTATATGCAAAGTTTTCCTTATAGATTGAATGTACTATTTATATTATATATGGTTTGATTTCGTTAGTGCTACCTCTTTATATTTCAGATATTTTACTATTCCCTGCTGCGATTATATGATTTTAAAAGTTTTTAACGTACCCGAGTATATTTCTTATAAGTAAGGACTTGTTGGCGCGCATAATATTTGGTAATAAGGTCTTATATGAAACGCACACCGTTTTACTGAGTCTAGCTGGGGGGTTCTCTAGCATACTCTCGCAGCGTTGCGATATTTGAATATTTAAGAATATTATAGCTAACAATATAAATGAAAAAAAATCGGATTTATGTCAAGTAAGGTATCAAAATATAATTTTTACTTGAGTCAACGTATGTTGTACATTTTTAATTAGGAAGCATTAATTAAGTTATTAGTAATTATTTTTTTAATTTAAGTTTAAATTTGCCAATCGGCTGTCATTAGTTCAAAAATAGTCAGGCCATTTTAATTCAACTAATTAGATCTCTCGTGTTAGCGATTACTTTAAACAGAAGATAGTTTCGTGTATACACTTTTCGATGCTGAAGCCATTAGTCTTTTATCATTTACTGCTGCTTCATAAGCTGTACAACTTTTTGCTCCCATGAACAAAGCGTAGTGTAGAACGGCTAAATAAAAATTTGTTTGTACTTAAGATGACGCTCCCTGAATAAATAAATAGGATTTTATCCTTTTAAGATATCCAACTCTCCGATTTTCCTTGTGGGTACACGAATATAAAAAGCAGTATAGCAGCCGATTAAAATTCAAGTAAGTGGGCTCATACAACCAGATCTGTGAGCATCGATTACCAGAGCGAGATAATTATAGTATTAGCCTGCAAATGCAGAGACAAAATAAACACATCGATTAACTTTAACTCAAAATTACCTGCAAAACTGGTATACGTCAATACTTACAAAGCAACGTACATAGACAGCAATCCAGTTAACCTGAATGCAAGTGTCTGCAATACTGAGTATGTGAAAAGGTGTGGCAGCAGAGCGTTTTTTCGTGGGCATAAACACGAGCTACCATTAGTTGTTGCATACGAAGTTATACGTCCTGAATGTCGCTAAAAATTCACCGATAATATAAAAAACATAAAACATTATTTTTGTCTAGTTAATGAGCTTTTTTGGTATAAGTGGTAATCTTCCCTGACACGCGTTGGCGAGGCCGCATAAGTGATTTTGTACCTAAAGACCCTGAGAGATTGAATCCTGAATTTCATTTCATTTGTGCAGTGCAATAGCAGCTGAGGAACACCTTTTGTGCTTATTAAATTTAGTAACGGGTCTCAAAAAGTATATGCTATATTTAGTTCGCACAGTCGATGGCGTTAGAATAGTTCACAGCAAATAGACTTACTCTTTATGCTGCAAAGACGAAAAAATGATTCTTAGTCTTCGTGGCATCTGTGATTTTGGAAACCCAGAAAAAATAAGTTGTTGGGGTTTTATCAGGAACAGACATATTTGTTCTAAAAAATTTAATAACAATTGTCTCTTCAAAAGTAATCAGTACTGCGTATCATTCGCTGTTTCATTGGCAAATTAAATACGCGATATTAGCGTGCGGACATTGGGCCGATTGTGACAGGACTTTTGGTCTGCAATGAAGGGCATTCGAATAATCGCCGGATTTGGACTTCGGGAGGATTGTCGACTTTTTTCTCCAAGGTACAACGATTAGTATATTATGATACTAGTGTACACGTACGCCTTTAAAGCACGTGCGACATGTGAGTTTAAAAGCACGACGAGCTAGCGAAGTGCTTTTAATGTCGCAAGTGCTTTAATGGCTCATACAAGTGTATCATACGCTATTTTTTCTACAATCGTAACAGAAATATAAATATTTAGTTCGGTGATACTTTTTCCGTCACATTGTGTTAGATATTCTAAGTTATGTTGACATTCAAACTTACGGTAAAGCGCGTTTTAATAAATTATTAAAACACGCCTCCAATGGCAACGTGTTAAAAAGATGTAATTCGAGCGCTATAATTAAGAGTGTTATAAACATCACTTTTGACACTAGAAACTGTGCAAAAAGTTGTCATTTTGACACGATCAAAGAAAAAATTACTTTCCCGTATATGTTTATATACGAATGCTAGATATATGCAAGAGAGCATGTCGGCGGTTACCCCAAATTTAAGTATAGGTTTGATACCCGACATAAAAATAATATTTGCATGGTTTACCTGCTCCTTAGCAAAATACGAAACGGGTCGTCGTTATATTATGCACCGAAGTTTTTTTAATTCGTTACCTTCGGACGTCCGAATGATGCCAATGTCAAAAATGATTAGGCGGGAACAAGTTGTACAGAGACAAATGGAAGGAGATCCTGAAGGGACCACCAGGGGCTGTAGCGTAAGATAAGAAGAAGGAGAAGCCTGAATTGACTACAAGGTAGCAATAAAAAATGGAAGATCAAAAGTGTATATTCTATAAATTATGGATATGAAAACAGTGATATTATTAACAAGTTTCCTGAGCCTTGTGCTCATTAAATGATGTGGATAAAAATGCCAAAAAAGAATACACACACACTTCCCTTTATGATATGTTTTTCGGACTTTTTCCACTGTCTAGGGAGAATATCACACAACGTTTCGGGAGTTTTGATCTACTCCCGTCTTCAGGTGTTCCTGGTTAGTCCTGAGAAGGACTGATATTGTACGTTTTTCAAGTAAATTTGTGCGTCCCCCGGGGTTTGGACCCCGGGACCGCTGATCGCTGTGATATCTACTCCGGGGGAGGCACAAATTTACGTTGAAAAACGTACAATATCAGCCCTTCTCAAGACTACCCAGGAACACCTGAAGACGGGAGTAGATCAAAACTCCCGAAACGTTGTGTGATTTACACCCTACACCAGTGATTCCCAAAGTGGGCGATATCGCCCCTTGGGGGGCACTGGGACGATCAAGGGGGGCGATAGTAGCCTCCGGTGCATTTGGGGGGCGGTGAATAAAATAAGGGGGCGTTTAAAGCTTAAAGAAGGAAGAGAAAATAAGAAGATTTAGAAAAACCATTCGTACATATTTCATCTGTTGTGTAACGTAGTGTAACATTATTTTCCAAATAAACACACAAAATGTAAGTTACAGATTTATTTATTCCATGAAGACTATTTACCATTATTAAATGTTCTTATTCTTCTTCATACCACTTATTACTTTATTTATTCAATCTGTTTATTCTCCTTTTCTTTAATTTTGCTTTATCACACCCTTTAATATACCATCCAGAAAGTAAATACTATTATAATAAAGGGCTGCTATTGTTCAAATTTGCTTTTACTCAAAATACAGGTTACAAATTCAGAAAAGGTTTGCTTATTTTAAAAATATCATTTTCTCTAGCAATAATTTATACAAAATTTCTATATGGTATATTTTATAATAACATTTCATAATTTACTTTTTCCGATAATCATTTGAGTTTGGCTTTCACTTTAGTTATTTCGATTGTCAGTTAATACCTACAAATTAAAATCTAAGCTCTGATGTTACCAAACAACTATCCCAACTAAATCAACTTATATGCTCCAACCTTTTTATTAAACTATTCGCAATTTAACAGTAACTCTATCTAATGTATCATTCATTAAACAATTCTCAAATGTTTATCTTGTACGTTTAATGTATAAATCCTTCCTTGTACTTTTTAATTGCTAATTAGTTTATTTTTTCAAAATAATTTTCTACCTAGAAATACTCTTATAGATAATTCTCAGTCTCAAGAAGCTATCACTACAATATCGTTCTGTATGTTCGCTTAAATAATGTAGATTTCCAGGGAGCGCTGGGTATTTTTTTTTCTAAAAAGGGGGCGGTAGGCCAAATAAGTTTGGGAACCACTGCCATAGACAGTGGAAAGAGTCCGAAAAACATATAATAGACCACTGCCAAAAAATGACATTCAGAGAACACTTCCCTTTCTTCTGTTAAGATGTTTTCTAGTTTTGAAAGCAAAAACTAACAATTCAAGAATAGAAGAAGCAACCACTAAAGTTTATCAGGCGAAAATGCAAAAACACAAAATGAGTCGGTACAAGTTCCTTATCGATATTTCGGCACACTGTTGGCATGGAGCGGTTTTTGCCATTAGCTCTTTGGGACGCCCGACTCTTAACACGCATGTAGTCTTCCCAATCTGTTGAACGTTGCTTTCAATGTGGCATGAACTGTATTATATCTATTGTATTACATATATACGATGATCCTGCCATATGTGTGACGACTTGGGCTAAAGTAAATTCGCAAAGGAGACGGGAACTACATTTAGATCCAAGGGAGCCGCTTTTGTGTAGTTAAATTCGGTGATATGCAAATATTTTGAAATATTTTACTGTAGGTACTATTTAACATTAAGTAAATTCTTAAGATTATGATAATGGCCATGATGACGAAATGCTTCACGTAAAAAAATATATGAAACTGAGTTTGGAGCAACCCTCCGGATCACTTTTCAATTTCTACAAATAACTCATTTTATTCGGGAACATTGTGTCAAGTTTGAAATGCACCGAAAGTCACATCGCCTCATCCAATAATCACTTTCTTAGTCCATAGTCAAAACTGATGAAATATTACAGCAGATGAAAAGCTCAAATGCCAAAATAATTGTTGCACCATACGAATTTTTCAAATAACCCACCATTGAACTTACTGTCATGAATATAACTCTTTAATTTGATTACAGCATATTTTCTTGTAACAGTTTTTAGTCGTTTGACGTCGCATCTAAAAACCTTATTTGTCATTTAACTTTTTGCCTGATTTGAATTCCAGCTTAACTTCTATTAACTGTTGGCAACGGAAAGATGCGTCTTTGGTCTAATGTTAATCGCCTTGCGCAGTTTGATATGAAAATATAATCAGCACGCGCCGTGCAATACCAAAATATCGGTTTAGCGTCCGAACTTTTGGCTTTGAAGCGGGCCAAGCTAAAGCCTCGTTTATTGCACGAGAGGTTCGTTTCCGCCACTACGAATTACACGTGCGGTATAAATTTAGCATAGTTTATAATTTGCCTACTTTTCTGTTGTTATCGCGCACACATTAATTGGTTCCGATTCAAACAGCTTTGTTTTTGCATTTTTATGTCCAGGAAAACATCCTTTACTGTCCGACTTCGGCACGTGCATCCTTGAGGGGGCACTACGGCAAATACACCGTGGACAGATATAGGTTAAATGCTCGCATGAAACATTTATGGCTTGCCATCGACGATTTAATTTTTGGCGGTAGTAATTTGTTTTTCTTTTTTTCAAAGCGACGTTTATTTAGTAATTCCAGGCTCCCCGTTTATGTGTTTTATGAGACATAATGTCTTTATTTTAAAGTTTTCTGCGGTCGTTATGTGCCTCCTCTGCTGTTTAGCGCCAGTGTTAGGGACGTATTTGCACACTTCTTCGAAAATAAAAGCCATGCAGAGGAGAAGAAAGATCTACATATCTTCGAATTGTAAATACGACATTTTCAGAAATACAGACCTCCGAGTCCAAGATTTCTAATGAAAAATGTTGAAATACACCCAATTTGAGGTACATAGTCACACGCTTATTATTATATATATACAGGGTGACCCCAAAGTGTATGCCGCCATAGCCTTTAGCTATGAAGTCTTGACTTGTTTACGTTGGCAGCGACCTGCTATTCGGGTGGTAGTTTTATAACTCAATTAATGTTGCTTCGTTAAAAATATGGAAGTCATTTTTTAATTTCTAGTCACACATGTAAAGTTAAATTTAATTTAATTAAGGAATTAATTAGCTCATAACATATTACGCACATAATTATACACAAAGGCAATAATTAATCGACAAATATAAATGTATTACTTCAATTAGTAAAACATACAGAATCCATAATCTCATTTAGTGAGCAACCTACTCAACTTCGATTAAATAAGAATATTTAACAGCTTCTTGTTTCATAATTTCAGCAGTACATACTAATAATAATGCTGGGCAAAATTATATATAGATCCAAATCAATGTACCTCCAAACCGTGCCACCAACTTCGGGCATAATTAATTTACTACGAACAGCAAACGAATTTTAGGCTTAACCCCAGACTTGATACAGAGAAACGGTTGCATTTTTAAGGCGGCAAGCATACAATAATAATTTATTACTTATAATTTATTTTTATTATAAACACGTCGCGTCGGTGCCGTTTGCTATTGTACACGGTGATTATACCGACACACGAGTTATCGCTCTGTCGCTATGGTGCAGCGTCATGAAACACGAAACTATATAGATCAGCAAAATCAGCTAGACTAAGCGGCCCTCTTTAGACACAAAAATAATGAGTAAATTGTGTATTTGTGCTTTGTTGCAACATGCTTCATGCTCATGCATGCCGCCGGCATATACAATAACAAACTTAAAAAGGGCAATTGAGGGTTAGTTTAGTTTGCGATTGAATGCTAGTAAGATTGTACTGAACTAAGCAGAAATAAAAAGGCTAAACGTTTCAAGCAAGAGCTAAATAATATAGTGCTTTTTAAAGTTGAAAGTTTTAAAACGTAAGTATTTTTCATTATTTTAAACATTTGAACTTTTCTGCTTATTTTTCTGTTTCGCTATCCTTAGAATTTATTTGTGCTTAATTCAGATGACCGATGGCAGAAAGAGACTTTCCGGCTTTCAGTATCGAAAAAGAAAGTCCGAAAAAGACGAAATTAAAAAAGGACTGGCTGGCTCCCTAAAAAAAATTTTGTTTCCCTGGCGGCTGCAGCCGAACAACCATCAACAAGCCTGCAAGTGGAGGAACAGCTTGATTCGAACAAGGACACGCATATGGAAAATCCAGAAATAGGGCAAGAAAATAATAAATCCGAGGCGGATGCACAGGACACACCGGATTCACCACCACCAACCGAGGTTGCTGCTGAGAACGCTGGGATGGAAATATTGAAAGATCCTGCTCTTTGGCCGCAAGTTTTAACAGATAACATTAAAATGTCTATTCTTGCATTGGGGCCATTACAATTGAAAAATATTGCATTTCCATTAGACGATTCAAACAGATCTTTTTCAACTACTTATTATGACAAAAAATTAAGCAATAATGAAAAAGTTCCTAGAACATGGTTAGTTTATTCTAAGTCAAATAATTCTGTATTTTGTTTTTGTATTATTTAAAGTTACTGATAATGTTTTTAACGATGATAAAGGTTATACTGACTGGCGACACTTATCTCAAAATTTAGACAGGCACGAAAAAAGTAAGGGGCATTTTGAGAGTGTTAAGAAATGGGTCGAGCTAAAAAAATCGATTGAAAAAGGGACAACTGTTGACTCAGTCAACCAAAATTTAATTAAGTTGGAAAAAAAACGATGGACGTCAATTATTGAAAGAATCATTTGTGTCATACAGTATTTAGCTGGACAAAATGCAGCTTTTAGAGGAAGTAATCAAAAACTTTTCGAAAAAGGCAATGGTAATTTTTTGAAGCTAATTGAATCAATTGCAAAATTCGATAATATAATGGCGGAACATATTGGCAGAATTCAAAAAGATACCAATAATATGCCACATTATTTAGGTGATAAAATCCAAAATGAATTAATTTGTCTAATCGGTGAAAAAGTCAAGCAAAATATAATCGAAACTTTAAAATTGTGTAAATATTATTCAATTATATTAGACTAGCTTAAACCCCGCGGCATATGCCGCATTTAAAATGTAGGACGAATTTAATAACTTTTGTTGCACTAAAGAAATTTTTAAAAGCACGCTAGAGATTGGCAGTAAGGAAAAGTTCCAAAAAATATATTTTCAAATGGAAAGTCTCTGTAAAGGAAACGCTTGCCCCTGGAAGGCGTCCTAATTAATATGACGTTGTTGGAACGCAGTCAAAAAAAAATCCGGAAAGAATTAATGTGACTTATGAGATTATATGTGAGAATTATTTGCTCCACCGAAATAATTTTCAGCTGCCTGCAATCTGTGTTTCTTTTCAGGTTTAAGCCGTTGAGCGTCATAAAAATATAAATGCGGTAACTCAAGTCTCCAGTTACGCCGTTACTGATATTGTTAAATAACTCGATTAATTATTATTTCTTTGGCATTTTAAACTGGCATTATTATTATTATCTTTATAATAGCAACCATAACTAACTGTTTATAATGTTTATATGCTAGCGAGTTAATTTTCTTCTTAAATCGCTAGTGAATTAATAGTAGATTGCTCTACAAGTTAAGAAAAGTGAGAGTTTTCCAGTAAATGTAAAAGTTTTACGTGAGCATGGAATTTTCCAATGTGTTAAACATGCAATTTTTCCGTGTAGTTGACAAAAATATCTTTTTAAATAATTTTGGTCAAAGTATGGAAGCGCAATGTTTACTGTACTGTATAAATATAAATAACCAATATACATTATAGAATACTTGAAAATGGATGAATCTTGTATTAATTCATTTAGTTTCAATTTAAACTGCAGTGTTCTATAGCAGCTACTTGGCGCATTCGGTTACTTATTTAAAAATAGACCTGCGTTTTTTACATATCTCAGCGGTCGTGCTTTTAAAAACATGATGTTTGTATTTACTTATTTTACAGTACTGCAATTAGAGTGATAATAAATAAATCGATCAAATATTTATTTGCTTTTATTTTATATTCCAATACCAATATAATACAAAATACTATTACTTTCACTTATACTACATAAAGGGCAATGCCATTCAGTATTAGGTACAGATGTTAAGCCAATAAAAATCAGATAAAACCATTCCACGGAACAGTGCAAATTACAGCAAGCAATCATAGGCGTTCCATTATCAGGACCCTTACACAAACAATATATACTGTTATCTTTAGTTTGCGTGGCTACGAGAGCAGTGGTCCTTGTTTCCGTACTACTACTTTTATTACAAAACATTAAATTTGTACCATTATTAACATTTAACGACTCTTTGAATACATTCCAATCAGTATTAGCTGCAGCATCCTTAACTGCTTTATTTGTGAAATATTTACCGAGAAGTAGGGCATCCAATACCCAACTGAATTTTCAATCCCGGGATTTCGGTATTGAAGTAATTCTATCTGGATCCCGGTATTCAATACCAGGATTGCCGGTGTTCAAACCGGGATTCCCTGTTTTCAGTACCGGTATTTCCAGTATTCAATACCGGGATTTCCGGTGTTCAATACCGGGATTTCCTGTTTTCAGAACCGGTATTTCTAGTATTATCCATATATATCATAGGCTTGTAGGTGTATAATAGGTAAATATGCAAGCAACAGTGACAACACAACTGAACACAGTTTACGCCGTTTATGGACACATCTGCTAACTGCTACTACCCTGAACCATACTAATTATTATCTATCAACATGTTGCTCCATGTCTGGCGCCGGCTAGGCCGGGTAAGGCGACTCGCAGACTCTGCGAACTGCGACGCAGTGCACACAAAAGCAATCCCAAAAATATCGAAAATTCCGGTATTGGGGAAAAATACCGGGATTGAAATACCGGATAAAAAAATTAGGGATCCCGAGATACCGACATTTTGGGATCCCGGGATTGGATGCCCTACCGAGAAGTTCTGGCATCATCACATTGTTAAAAAACTTCATAGCAATAGCGCTTTCTTTTTCCCAAAATACCTCATTGAAATGTATTCTTTCACGGAAAAAATGTTTACTACTCCATACCACAAAATCACAGTAATTAACTCCAGTAATAGCGAGTTGCATTTGTATCTGGTAGTAGTAGCCATGGTTATGATCTAATTTAAATTCTTCATCCTTTTTTTTTGTACACCTGAACATTTTAGAACATTTAGGTCATCTATGCCAATGTCCTTTGCGCAATAAAGACACTTAATTTCGACAACCCCCATTTCACCACCAAAAGGGCAAATTCAGATTACTATTTAAAATAGCATCTGCTTTTCCACTTAGATAACAAATATTAAATAATTAACGACACTAACTGTAGAGCAATAATATTGTAATGTTAAACATATACAGTGTCTCCCAGGATTGATGTTACAAGAGGTGAGATGGTCTAAAAAATTTTGAATTTTATTTTAAGGTTCTGGGATTCGGTCCTGCTTGGTTTGAAAAGAATTTTAAGAATATTTTCAGTTTTTGAAAAACAAGTAGGCCTTGACAGGAAAGCGAAAACTATTTTATTTTCAGGTAAAGTACCCTTTGTGTTCATGATACGGCAAAATTTTATTAAGAAAAATTGTTTAGAATGATAAATTATGGCCCGATACAAAATTTCAGAAAGATCTGCCGACTTATAAAAAACCGTTATTTTTGAGATAATTGTATGTTAATTTCAGGTAAACTACCCTTTTTGTTCATGATACGGTAAAATTTTATTAATAAAAGTTGTTTAGAAGAACAAATTATAACCCTATACAAAATTTCAGAAGGATCTGTCGACTTAGATTAAAACGTTATTTTTTGGATTAAACAATAGGCTACTTGCACCACTCACAGATTTAGGTAAAGTTGTGCGAGAAATGTGTGTTTTATCATAAAACAAAATTATAATCAGCAAATAATTGTTGTTAGTCATGGTATAAACAAAACAAGTTTAAATAATAATTACAACGCTTAAAACGTATTTGCGCATGCGCCAAATTGCTACGTCACTTTACAGTTGTTTTGCCGCGCGTTACTGTACTAACCCCGTGTATGAATTCAGTGTTTAGTTCTGCATAATAAGTTTTGTTATGGAAACGACGAAAATTGTTCCTAAGTGGTGTATAGTGCCAGGCTGTGTAAATACAACATCAAGGACCCCCGATAAATTATTCTTTTATGTGCCTTTGGAAAGCAAAAGGCGAACTTCATGGATAAAGGCGGTGCGACGTGATCCTTCACAGTTGTCAAAACATTCTTGTCTGTATGTCTGCGAAGATCATTTTAACGTAAGTAAATTAAGTCCAGTAAATTTTTAATAAGTATGTACTACTCGGTATTATACATTAGTACTTAACCTACAAAATTGTAACAACAAAATATTGTCTTACACTTATTTTATATTGCAGTTGAAAGAAGACATGGAGAACTATGTTAAGTTTAAGCTTATGGGCGGCCAGAAGAAATTAAAACCAACTGTAATCCCACATATTTTTGCTTGCCAAGCAGATAGGAAGCGTGCTGCACCTAGAAGCCCTCGAAAAGCTGCTGCAAAACGTTCGCAATGAGCAACAATACAGGAAACTTTATCTGCTGCTACAAGTATCAACACTGAAATTTCAGAAGCTGTAGAGATGTCAGAGGATGACAATGTACCAAGTACATCGACTTCAAGCATGGAGATTTTTACTTGGGAGCAGTCGACACAAACTATTTCACCACCACGCAAGTATTACCGAAGTGAGATAATCCAGTGCAATTTAGTGACTATCAAAAGTATAGCATGTTCCCCATTTAAGTTAAGTGTAGATCGTGCTACATCTCCAACGTCAAAAGTCGAGACCGTCTCCAGAAAATTACATTTTTCCAATTTTTCTAATAGCAATTCTGAAAATGATGTTACTTCAAAAAAGAAGACATTTGAAAAACATGACAGTTTTACTTCAACATCAGAATTTGATAATTCATTTTCACTATCAAGCGAAACAGAATATGATGATGAACAGAACGAAGTAAACGAAGAAATAAAAGAACTTTCGTCTAGGAGAATGTTAAAGTTGCTTCCTCTAAAGTCGAGATATTACATGGGTCTTCCCGAAGATTGTTACTATATTATTAATTTACTTCAAAAATATAATCCAATAACTGTTGTTAACATATATGTGACACTTAAAAAGATTAGAACTGGCTTGCCATTTTCTGAACTCGCTGATGACTTTGGAATGTCCGAAAGCAATGCTAGTAGAATATTTGCAAAGTCAGTTACAATATTAAGCAAAAATTTAAAACGATTCATTACGTGGCCTATAAAATCAAAAATAAAGGAATCATTGCCTATTGCATTTATAGCTTATTATAGTAACGTACAATGTATAATCGACTGCTTGGAAATTGAAATTGATAAGCCAAGCAATTCAGTTCACCAAAGTCTAACGTGATCAGAATATAAAAAAGCAAATACACTGAAGTATTTAATATCCGCCACACCAAATGGAATAATAAATTTTATATCTACTGGTTATGGAGGAAGGGCTACAGATGCAATCATTGTAGAAGAAAGTGGCTTTCTCGAAACATTGCCACCTGGAGCTGCTGTTATGGCAGACAGAGGCTTCAAGCACATAGAACATTTGCTGGTAGAAAAGGGATGTTCATTAATACGACCGGCTAGTGTAGATAAAAATATAAGAAGCTCAAAAGCTGATGTGTTAAAAACTAAATCAATAGCGAGTCTACGAATTCATATTGAACGTGTAATTCGAAGATTACGAGAATTTAAAATATTAAAACCCCATTCGTGTCTCAACACAAACCTGCTTAAATACACTGATCATATGATTGTTATTGCTTGTGCATTTATAAATATGCAAACTGCTTTAATTAAATAAATTATTAGGTACCTTTAAAACATAGTTTTATTTATTAAGTATGTAATCTGTATTGTACATAGAATTTTACACATTATAATCAATGCAGTAGCTATATCATAACTCAAATGGATTAATGACAAGTAGAAGGATCACACTAAAAAATTTGAATGTTTTGGAATTTACATTTTTTAGAAAAAAAATGATTTTTCAATCAAATTTTAGAACATTTTAGAAATAAAAATTATAATAAGTGGTTTTTTCAGCCACAGAATATTTTTACATCATGTCACACACCAAAAATATTTGTTTACCTATTATATGTATTAACAGAAATAGAAAACAACGCTTTTTTGTTTATTGTAAACAAAATTAAAGCTGGTACATTCAAAACTGAAACACAAAATTATAATAACTTGCAGTGACACTGTAAAATTTTACATTTATTACAATATATTACAATTCTAAATAGCTATTTAAGTCACAAGGAATGTAAGGACCTATTAACATTTGGGGTAGGCAAGTACAAGCCAAGACGAAGTCGCGGCTTGTTGCCTGCCGAAAATGTTAATAGGCGATACATTCCGAGTTATCTTATTATATTTTTCCCGCTGCTTATCGAAATTTTCCTAGATTTCTGAAAAAATCGTTTGGTTTGTCACCTGTCACCAGGATTAATTTTTGTGAGTCGTGTTACCTATGAGTGTCACATGTCACATAAACACTTGCAATTTAGAAACAAAACGTCTAAATCTGCATCTTGCTTTGCTAATTTTATTATCCTAAGAACTTAATAATAGTATTAAGTTCCGTTGTCAAGAAAAAGCAGCAAACAAATATAATCACCGACTTACACGTTTTGTTACTAAGGCTGTATCACTGACTTACAAGATCAGCAGCGGGAAAAATATTAAATATTACTTAAAAATAGTTACACGCTTATCCCTAACAATAAAAATTAAAAATGCAGTTATTTGTTCGCAGATGCCAATAAAATAGGAAAAATATTTTTTTTCCAAAAGTTCTCAGCTTCTAACATTGTTTGTTTAATGTAATTTGCATCATAGCCCACAGAAATAAAATTAACTTTTTGGTTTTTTTCAAAGTTAGCATCTGCAACAGCAAAAATGCAATACGATTTATTTAAAAAATGCATTTGCATTTGTATTTGAGCTCTATACTTGGCCGTAACTTTATTTTGTGATGTTATATAGTTTGACATTGCTTTGTCTGTAGAGGGACACTTCACTTCAACAACGAAATTGTCACTCACTGCATCTGGTGAAGCTCCGAAAATAGGGTGGTTCTTTGAAAGTACAATTCCCACAGAACTTAATTTGGTCTTCATATTTTTTTCGACAATTTGTAATACCTGCTTTTCTAATCGTCTACCCCTTTCCATTGCTTTGGTATCCCTCAGTTTTGTAACTCCAATTACCTGTTGCACAAATGAGCCACATTCAGTTTTGCAATGTGCAGCATTATATAATTTCGAGGCGGTTATCCTCCCATATCGTAAACGATGCCACAAACTGTCTTCGGCTTGCATTAGGGTACAATATGCAGCTTCCTTGCACAAATCTTCATTCATGTGCTGCTTGGTGAAGGTGATGAAATCATCATATAGGGCTCCACCACTGCTAACAAATTTTAATAATAAACCGTACAAATCCAGGCAGCTATACTTGGGTTCTTTAAACAGTTTAAATATTTCGCCAGCTGCTTTGTTTTGTACTCCTAAACGCATTGCCTCCTGATAAAAGTTACCCTGATCTTCTTCAACGGGTATACCCCCAAATTCTGCCACAGTCAAAAATTTTAGCAATGTGCCCACTTTTGACAGTTGCGACTTCTTCCAATAGCACTGGACTTCTGTGGGTGCGGGTTCTTCGCTCCTTCTATGCATCCACATAAGTACTGCTACAGCATGCTTGCATCCACCTGTAAAATTTTTTTTTAAATTTTAAAACAGATTAATAACAGATTATTATTAAATTACCAGCTGATGCAGCGCAGTCCAAACATTCCACTTTCTTTACTTTACTCTGCTTTTCATTTACTTGTAACACCAAATTATAGTTTTTCGCTCTCACTCGGTGTTCAGGACAAATTCTGCATTTAACGGTGCACAATTCACCCTCTCGTCGGAGCTGCACATATCCTATGGCTGAGTCACCGTAACTTTCACGTCCAGCACTAACAACAAAATAACAATAATAATAGCACCAGAACTACAGAACTAATTCTATTCAACATAAATTAAAATAACTAACTTGAGTTTTAATTTCAATGCCAGATAAATATTTTAGCTTACAACTTATTTTTTACTTTTAAAACTTACCTATTCTCTTTAACACCACGAATTTCACAGGCAGAAAAGCAGTCATTGTTTAATAGGATTGATAATAATGAAAATTGTGCAGTGCGAAACGCATTGATTGCCTCTGTTTTTGCAAAGATAAAATTTCCATGCAAATCTTAGGTTATGTCACACAAAAGCACACAAAATTAAAATGGAAAATATAATAACGAATACTCACTTTTCTACAACAGAAATTAGGGTTTCCTTCTTCGTAAACTAAAGGCCAGCTGTCAACACGACGATTTTAGCCCTGTTGCCAGATTTACACTGTACGAAATAAATTTGTAGAAACGGTTTCAAAATGTACCAGATTCGTAGAATTGTACCAGGTCTGGCAACGCTGCTAATATCAAGACCACGCCCACAATCGAACTACACATAGACCAGGCGCATGCATGTTTGACCTTGGGAAGTGTTCTGCTTTATTATAGAGTTATGATTGTACACCTGATGTGAGTCACGAAGAACAAATAACTGTAGTTGTCAGGTTCGTTTTCATTAATGATATTTCAAAGGGTATAGAAATTATAGAGCATTTTTTAGGGTTCTGCCCAGTTACAGATACAACTGGTGAAGGACTAACGGCCTTTTTATTGAATTATTTAAAAGAATTAAATATTGATATTAAGGATATGCGAGGGCAGGGATATGACAACGGTGCCAACATGAAAGGCAAACATAATGGGCTGCAAAAAAGAATCCTTGATATAAATCCTAGAGCCTTTTTTGTCCCTTGTGCAGCTCATAGTCTTAATTTAGTTGTCAATGATGCTGCGAAAAGTTCGCTTGAAGTAACAAATTTCTTTGCTATTATTCAAGAAATATATGTTTTTTTTTCAGCCTCCACCTACCGTTGGCATATTCTCATGAAAGAACTTCCTACCATAACTGTAAAACCTTTATCTGATACACGGTGGGAGAGTAGAATCGATGCCATTAAAACCCTTCGATTTAATTTAGAAAAAATTTATGATGCTCTCTTTTCCCTTTATAATGATACATCAAGAGACAATGACACAAAAAACCTTGCAAAGTCACTAATTAATAAAATAAAATCATATAAATTTGTGTGTTCTCTAGTAATTTGGTACAATATTTTATCAAAAATAAACACTGTAAGCAAAATCATGCAAAAATCTAATATTATTTTACCAGAAACTGTAAAAATGTTGACAGAAATTCAAATTTTTTTCATTGAAATACGATCTGAAGGTAGTTTTACAGCTATGCTTAATGAGGCAAAAAAAATTGCTGAAGATATAGACTGCGAAAGTGTTTTTCCAGCTGTAGGCTTGGTTAGACCGAGAAAAGCAAAGGTTTTTTTTTATTATGAACATAGAGATGAATCAATCGAATCACCAGAGTTGAATTTCAAAGTCAATTTTTATTTTTATATTCTTGATATAGTAATATCAAAATTAAATGACAGATTTGAACAGTTAAACGAGTGCAACTCCTATTTTGGCTTTTTAAATAATTTAGGCTCTTTATCTATAGATAAAGAAGAATTAATGAAATGTTGTATGGATTTACAAATTAAATTAACCGATTCATCTACAAAACAAATGGATGTTAATGCAATTGATTTGTGCAATGAAATTGAAATATTGTCCATTTATAATAAAAGCAATACGACTTCGGCCAAGGAAACTTTAGAATACCTTGTGGCTAATGATTTAATTAGCACTTTCCCGAATTTATCTGTAGCCCTACGAATTTTTTTAACGATGCCTGTCACTGTGGCTCATGGTGAGAGATCGTTTTCAAAATTAAAAATAATTAAAAACTATTTGAGATCTACTATGAGCCAGAACAGACTTACAAATTTGGCTGTAATAAGCATCGAGGAAGAGATCTGCCAGGCGTTAGATATGACGGATTTAATACGAGAATTTGCAATTAAAAAAGCAAGAAAAGTCGCTTTTGATATTTAAATTTAGAATTTATGTAGTTTTTAGTTCATGTTTATAACTTCTAAGTTACTAATAATAAATAATTTAAGCAATACTTTGTTTTATAACTATTAAAGCATTATGTTAGTTGTTTTAAATATTTAATTTTTTAATTTATACAAATAATAAAGTTTATAATAACCTTTATATTTTTTTATTTTTTAAAACAAGTTACAGTTATCAAGACAACGCAGAATTTTAAAATTAACACTATTTACGTCTAAGGAGCTATACGCTATAGGGGCGGCAAACTATATCTTGCACCCGGGCGGCAGATACCCTTGGCTCGGCCCTGGTGCTGCGTTTCTTTTCTATAATTACAAAAGGGTATTCAAATTACTAGAGGGCGCCAAAGAGTCTTTTACAACCGATAAGTCCATTAGCTTACAAACACTCCTAGATTCACTGAGGTACTATTCATTGCCAAATTTACTTCAAGAAAGTTTGACACATAAATTACTTGCATTACATAAAACCAATATGAAGAGGTTGCTATTACTAACGGTTATTATAATACAAACAATTGATTGCAAGCACTCGCATTAACTACAAGTACGACCCACGCTACAGGCGAAAGTCACAAATACAGTCAACGCTACTGTTGCCACTAATTACAAATGTTTAGCTAATACATAACAAAGTTCAATATTTAAATAGGTAACAGGTCTCTGGGCAGATTAAATTAGCAGGAAGTTATAAATTTAACATACCAGGAGGGCGGCAATAATGTTACGCCATCACGTACGTAGAAATTTAGGATATTTCGCAAATGCACCGGTAATAGCTGACGAAACTCGAAGGTGATTCAATACTAGCCGGTGAATCCAGGATTTCTTTCTACATTGCACAACACAAGATCGTATTTTAATACTTCCAGAAATGCTGAAAAACGGCGTCCGAAAGCAAACAGCAACAAGAAGCCACCAGGAAACGTTCTCGAATATAAACGGGAACTCAGCAAGGGCCTCGACACACAGCAAATTTGCAAAGCGTCCAACTCATAACGGCAACCCAGCAATGTCTCCAAAAGCTCGGCGCCAAACTAGTAGCACAAATTAGCAGCTCATAAGTTTACGACTCCAAGGTCGGCTCTAAAATACAAGTGCCAAAAAGAGAACGACAACTTACAGCTCTAAGACTTAAATCGAGACGCTAAACTAATCCACACCCAAATGCAGTGGGTAGACAAAACGCAGATATCTTCGATAAATGAATCCTACAAATCCCCGGTACGTGAGTGAGTTAGGACACTAATCATGCTCTTCCAAATCACTGTAAAATATCCCTAAACGACGGATCGATAATCTAGCTCGCGCGACTGAAGGCCGTCAGAGCGAGTACAGTGACCTTGAAAACTGTTAAACACCGTGGCGTTAGCCGAAGTTCGCCAAAAGGCATAAAAACGGACGATACAATGTGGCTCATTAAAGCATAACGCTTTTTATCCGTAAGAACCATGTATAAGCTCCTTCACTAAGACGTCATGATAATAAATAAATCCTTAATAAAAGTTTGCATTTTATGCCGTCACCATAGCTTTAGTAAGGTCAACTAAATAAATACTAAAGACTGTAAATTAGAACTAATCAATTTATAAACAACGACTTGCCTTTACAAGAATAACATCGTACGCCACTGACTGTCGATGGCTTCGCAACATATATGAATGAAGTTAAGTTGCAATGGTTCGAATGTAAACAATGCCAAAGAAATTACTCTATCAAATAAGCTCGACGTAGTTATACGAAGAAGAATTACAATCAGACAGATGTTGGGGGATGTTAGAACAACTAGTAACGAACGTCTAGAGCGCAGCAAGAATTAAGAGTGAGTCGTAATATTGAAGTAAGCTGTAGGAGTACAGTTTACTGCAGTAAGATTTGTATGCTGTTTACAGAATTACAAGCTCAGGCTCTAACGTGAGGGCAAAGGAAACGCTCAATGACTTTGCAACTTTGGTCGACGAACTTGAAAAGCGTTGAAGCAAAGAAATTCAAAAGAACTTTTTCCATTCGATATCAATACGCCCTTAAAGTTATGTCATGCGTTTTATGACCATCCTGTATACAGATGATGCGTATAAATACATATCAAGTTCTAATTTTAATCTTTTTAAATGGAATGATAACAACTGGCTTCGATTCAGAATTATAAATGCTAGAGATGCCGAAAATTTATAGCAGTGCAAGCCAAATTATTTTTTACACTTTTTAATTCATCTCTAGAAGTATTTCTAAATAAATCTATAAATCCAAATTAAAGTCTAACCACGCAAATGTAAACATATAATTTTGATTTGAAAATTTTGAGCCGCACATTTAAAATGAAGAATAAAACTCCCAACAATTGTGATGTAGGGAGCTGCCATTTCCGAATTTAATTATAAAGGATTGAATGGCAAATAAATTGTCAGCAATTGTAATAATATATTACGTTGCAAGATCGGTACGTGCCTTAGAACAGGTCGAGAAAAAGTTAGAAAAATGAGGTCCGAATGGCGGAGTTATGCTATTTTTGAGGATTGTTCCAATAAAGCACTTAACGACCGATTCTCGTGTAAAACTAATCGCAATCAACTAATTAAAATAAAAATACCATTGAATATTTCAAGCATTTTTTTGCCTAAATAAAGTGCGTGATTGTTGTTTCTATAGTAACCAAATATAAAACAATTTTGCATAACAGTCCTAGGCCCGTTATATTCTTAACGGCCTTGTTATTTTGTTGTTGCCATACAGGAAGGGTCGGGTACGCACGTACATTTTATTTAAGTTATTTTCAAGAAGGACAATAAAATACTCGTATTTTAATAGCTAGATGTAAGGAATTATTTGTAGTTATAGGTAACAATTATAGATTTTAAACGAAAGCTTTCGTGTGTTTTGAATAAAGCGTAAGCATATATCCTTTGCAGCTGTTAGTAAGGTACGGGACTTGGAGCGGTAACATGATATTTTGGGGCACATGGCACAACAGAGGCCGACAACAATGTTACATTTATAACAGGGAGATTAGGCGGAATTGCAACGACCGACGGTCGAAACAAATAGCCCAAAACCGCGAACTAATTTAGTTTAAAATGTGTGAGGTTGCTATTCAGTTAAAGAATACTTGTTGAGGGCAGTTTCGAAAACGCCGTGCGAACCTCCAATTTAAAACTTGATTGGAAAATGATTAAATAGTCGAGGGCTTTGGAAGGGCAAAAACCAATTTCGACGGGCAGCGTCGCTTTGGCAACGAAATTTTGATTTTTGTCATTAGTTGAACACTCCGCGACTCGGAATGGAGGGGTTTTCGTAATTTGTATAAAATGCATCTGAATAGCAATGCAAAGAAAGAACGCCAAATCTGGTACATGTGGTATTTCTATGCGTAATACGGAGAACTACTGCGACAAATATTATTTAACCCTTACTTCACTAGGTGTAACACAGTCCGACACCGCAAGGAAACTTGTTAGTAAGACTGTGTGCGCACCGACTATTTGTCTCACTGTACTTCTCTAAGCGGTACACAATCCGGCACTGCAGTGACCTCACTGTTAGCCGGATTGTAAACCACCCTAACCTCTTTTCTTGCTATTGTTTCTGGTACGAGAGGCACCAGACGAGCACCAAACTTTTCTTGCCGCTAGACGAGCCACCGACAACTGTCTGACGTCATATTGCAGTCATTGTAAAAGTATTTACACTTGGTCATAATAAAAAATATTAAATCTTCATGATGTTGTTTTCTTTCGGTGGGAGAGGCAAAGGTCTCCAGCCTCTATACGACTTGAGTAAGGTTAGCGCAAGTACCACCGTCTAGAGTAATAATCTGAAACCCAGCCGAATACGCCGTAATACCCAGAAAACATACAAAACGTAGGTTCGTACATACACAAATTCAGGGCAAACAGAGCGTGCACCGTTACAATACCAACCAACAAGAATGCGGTAACTTGACCTTTTCGTCACAGATAACGAAGAAGTCAATATAAGTTGGTGGTCCAAAAATAATAGTTATAAAAATTCCAAATTCAAAACGATTACATAGTCCAGAGATATTAGACAAATCAAAAGCAAAACTTCGGAAAAATTCCCGGAAAGCTGGATTTTGGTATGAGTCTTGATATTGTGGTTCTAAACAAAATGTCAAAAGTCCTCATCGATTCGAGTGCCGCTAAAAATTTTAAGGGGGGGCAAAGGTCACCAAAAACGGTATTTGGTGAATATCTCGTTAACGGTCACTTTTACAGAAAAAAATTTAATTATCAAATTTGTAGCTTATGATATTTCTAACAATAAAAATATCACGACTTTTATTCGTAAAAGTAACCGTTTTGGAGATAATTCGATTTACAGAGTTGTAACGAATGCCTCAATGGCATGTATATCTCATTGGAGTTATGTCGTTAGGGATACAATTAGTGGTTTGGGGACGTAGGCTCAAGAGTTTTGGCTCGGGAAATTCACTGACGAGCACTCGAGACACGCTCCGAATGAATAGAACCAGGGATTGTTTTCAGGAGTTCATTCGATCAGCACTATAAGCACCCTCCAGATGAACAAAGCTAGGGGATTGTTTGGCAGAAGTTCATTTGATGATTACTATAAGCGCCCTCCAGATGAACAGAGCTAGGTGAGCGAATAGGTTCAGGAGAATTCTGTCTTACAATGGCTCTGCTTCTTCTTTATATAGCTCTAGCTGGCGTAATCAGCGGATTATTCCAGTCTCTTGGAGTGGGAGACTTCCATCGAGTGCGCGCCGGTGTACCGAGTTGGTCCGCGGTGACGTCATATATCGCAGTTCGCGCGTACTTGGATGAAACGCTCAGACTTCTACAGATAGAAAAAATAAAATAAAATAATTTGATCAAGAAAGCGTCTTCTAGAACATAACACGATGATCTTAATTTTATTATTAATACAAAACAAGTGACGTCATCTATGATTTCTTTTAAATAACACTATATCTAGGGACAAGAAGGGATCGACAAAAGTAAAGTAAGTAAAGTATATCTAGTAGTTGATGTGAATCAATAGAAAATTGTATTCTCTTTACAGATGTTCATTTGTTTTTGACCCTTCCGTAACAATTTTTTTCAACTTTTTATTAGCGCGAATATTTTTTCAAAACTTGATTCTAGTAAACAATATACAATTGTCACATTGTTCAATCGTTTCACATTAGATCATAGGCCACCACTAGTTTTATACTTTTTTACATATTCTTGGGTTTTTCTCAAAAATAAAATGTTAGGCAAGGGCCAAAAACAATTAAACATCTGCAACGAGAATAACATTTTCTATTGATTGACCTGAACTATTAGATACCGCGTAATTTAAAAAAACCATAGATGGCGTTGTCAATTATTTTGTATTAATAACAGAACGAAGATCATCGTGTTACGTTCTAGAGGACGCCTTCCTCACCAAGTTATCTTAATTTTTTTAATCTGTAGCAGTTTTTCATTGTAGGTCACCCGTAATAAGTGTTTGACCACCCTGTATAGTAACTAAATACAAAATAATTTTCCATAACAGTGCTTGGACCGTTATATTCCTAACGAACTTGTTATTTTGTTGTTGTCATACCAACCAACAAGAACACGGAAAGTTAACCTTTTCGTCATAGATGACGAACCCGAAAACAAGTAAAAATAGGTTGGTAGCGCAAAAAGGATTTTAACGGCCGGGAACCGTTAAGAATCACGGAATCTTTAAATTATGTTTAATAAGTTATCCTTAAAATGTATAAATTTGTATTGCGAAAAATCTTGAACTACACACGGCCTAATAACGTTAATAACGACGTCTCAAAAATGGCTCTATCGATTTTGATCATTTTCACAGAAGATAAATCTCTCTTACTCATAAGTGATACCGCACAGTCCGTATCTTCCCAAACATTTCAGAGAAGAAAATATCTGGTGGGGTGGGGGATTATTTTATTTCAGTGATTAGCTTCGCATCAAACTATGTATATGTGGGGAATCCCATCTTGTTGAGCGCATTATGGAATATTGAACATATTATGGCGATCGAAAAACAATCTTTCTCTAGCATGAAAAAATTCGCCTGAAGTTGTTAATGACACCCGAAACAGTAATACCTTACGACAAGCTGTATTCTCTTCTGTTGGATATGTTGGTATATTATATCTTATCTTTGTTTAGCCGGGTGGCGCAGTTGGGTAGCGCTAGGCTTGCTAGTAAGCAAGTCCTCGGTTCGAATCCCGCGGGGGCCGGAATTTTTCCGCAGCCTTGGCGATTGGAATCGGGCTCGGTGAGACCATTCACAGTTGGGCACCAAATTAGCTGTGCTCTACTCAGAGCCACAGACCTAAGAGATAGAGTAACAAGGTCAACACATCAACATGACACACACTTCACACAATGGTTGCTGTGCAAGCACAAAAGGCGCGCTCCAACTTTGTATCCCGAATCCGGGGCAAGTTGAGCATTGTACCGCCAGTTGCAAGCACAGAAAGCACCAGCCTCTACACCGAAAGGTAAAATGAGGTTAACGATAACGATAACGAGGGATGTGTGAGAGGAGTTGCACGAGGTCTACTGATAGCAGAAATTTGATGGATTTTATATTACTTCAGTCAAACCTTTATTATTATATTTCTATTAAAATATTTTCTCTTTAATTATAAATTGGTTAAATTAGGCAACAGAAGCCAATTTAAATAATAATAATAATGTTGACACAGAAAAGAAAATTCAATATTGAAAAGGTACACAGCAATAAATATTTTCTGTAATTTTGACCTGATATAATGACATTTTGTTATCGTTTTCAATGTCAAAATGATGCATATATTCGCGGTAGTTTCATAGTGACACTAGTGCTAATACCATATAATTTAGAACAACTTTGTAGATTTAAGTAAATTTATTTACTTTAAAAACTAATACAGACAGATCAATCAAAAAACCAATTGGGGCAGGCTATGATATGTGATATAGGTTTGGAACTTAGAACAGAAAATAGACAGGAAGGCGCATTTCATTTAACTTGGCTGTAACATCTAGGCGACGGAAATGGCCATTTCGAAAACCCATGTATGACTAATGAGGTGTGATACCGGTTTGACAGTTGTGGGTTTTAGTTAGTTTGAGACTAATTTTGGCAGTTCTCAGACCCCAAATACCAGGACTTTGGGCATTATATGCCATCAGTAAGTATTAATATTACTTTTCACTTCAAATAGAGAGATAATTTCTCTGAACATGTCACTTGTCATACGTACTTGTACACAACAATAGTCATGGGCATAGAAGGGAACGTATAATGGGGTCATTATTTGTAATTACACAATCTGAGGAAGCAATTTAAATTATAGACAGTGACTAAAGTCACACAAACTCACATGTAGCCATAAATCACATAGTGTAAAGTGCACTTAATAAAACTGTTGAAATTGTTTGCTGCACATGCACCCTCTCGATATGATACGCCACTGCCAAAAGGAAACAACCATCCGCCATTTTAAAAACCCATCGCGGTCGCACGGATTTCTTACAAATGCGGCTTCCTGTTTATTTTCTGTTCTAAGCTAGAACCGCATACCTAACCTCAAAAAGTATATTATATGACAACTCTGTCAACCTCAATTAATTGTCAAATTATGGATGCTGATTTGACTAGAAATTTTTTAATCTTATACCACACAGACAGCATTGATGACCAGGGATCTTCTTTCGTCGGATGCATAGTATAACATATTAATATAGCTATCCCAACCAGTATTGCCAGGTCTGCGATTTTTCCGTTAAATCTGGCTTATTGGGAAGCGTTTTAGCAGTGAAATTATATATTTAACGGCTAACGTAAAATCTAGCTTTTTAAAAAATTACCTGTTATAAAACTGACGATTTCAAATTTTTACGGCTAGATGTTTTTTATGCTAGCACGTTGGGAATATCAGATGACAATAACAATACTAACATGCATTCAGCAAAGCTACTATGTTTATGGTGACCATAATTTTTCAAGGAAAAAAAGTACACAAGAAATAATAAGAATATAACCAATTAATCCCTTAAACGATTATTTTTAATTACATTTGTATATCTATATCAATTTTTTAGTATAAAAAGTTTAACTTGTATACGTGTTCATCAAAATATCGTACGAGTAATGGGACAATCTTTATATCCTTATGGTTTGAAGAGTCAATCGTAATGCTAAGCAAATGAGCATTTTCAAGTCTTGATTTTGCTTCTGTAGCAAAAATATTCTTTTTACAACTGCTTCAGTCTTTGTTCTGGCTGACATAAATTTAGGTTCAGACATACAATCAATAAATTTGGAAGTGCAGTCTAAAGATCTAAAACTTTGGATGTGTCTTATTGTGTGATAGGCAACTATACCTTCTTGTGCCGCAATAAGCATATTTTCGGATTGACTATATCTTTAAAAAAAATCAGAAGAACTGATATCATATCATCGAAAATTGCAGAAGGCAGAATTGCATTGTTTTTTGCTTGCCACACTGCCTTGTCCTCTACTGATCATTTGGTTCCTCTATGCAGAACTACATTCAAAGGTTTGTTTTTGTTAATAATTGGGTCAATATATTCTAGGGGCGGAAGCAGAAAATTTACAGATCGGACGAACGAAATGTACAGCTATTATAAAAAAACATATTTTCGCCGTTTTTTATTAAAATGCTAAACGAAGATATTGGTAATAGTTTATATAGCGTCCCAATTGACGAATCTACCGATTTGACTGTAACCAAATATTTAGGGTGCTCTGTAATTTACTATAAAGTGCAAACGACTGCTAAGTGGTTACCACTTTTTTCGGTTTAATTGCATTAGAAACGTGTGATGCTTCCGGGATTGTTGATGCATTAATGAGCATTTAAACCTTATTTTGTAGTTATACGTATACATATTAATAAAAAAATATTTACTTGATCAATACAAACTTAATATTTAGAAGTTTTTGGCGGTTTCTAGTGGATTTGAATAATCGTTTTAGCGAAATATTACAGCTGCAAGCTGGCAACACTGATCCAACGTGGTACTAGTCATAACAAGATAAATGGTCGCCCAACGTAGTGCTGCCATCTACTATTACATAATAATGACGCCACAACTGTGGGGAAATTCTGCATTGCACATTTATGTTATCCAACTGTGGAACTTGTAAAAGTTAGTTTTAAGCTATATTCTTGGGAGAAGTAACTCAGAGGTTTGATTGTAACTCATAAACCAAGTTTATGGTTAATTTGTTTATTAATAATTGTGAATTAAGAAACAGGATTGTAAAAAAACAATCATAATTTAAAAACGTATCATAATTGAGTTCTTTTGGGATTAATAAAGTAACAGAAATAAGACAATCAATAAGAATAAATAAAGCAGAGTATAAAGGTTCAATTTGTGAACAAAATACGTACTAAGATTTACAATTGAATATAAAGGTTTTTAATCAAAGTAAATACATTTAAAAATTTTAACTAAAATATGGCAGACAAAAGGGTATCAAGAAAAAGCAAGAAGACTGAAGAAGAAAAAGATGAAAGACAAGAAGAAATGGAAGTGGTAGCGAGTGGTGCTGAAGTTGAAGTAGAGGAAATACAGCAAGAGGTAGGTGTACAAGGTGATTAGGTAAGGGTTCAAGAAGAACAAACAACAAAAAAGACAGTTTGAACAATTAATGGCATATTTGGAGAAAAAGACCGAGGAAAGTGAAAAGAAGGCAGAGGAAAGAGAAAGCAGATTACAGAGATAAATTGAGGATTAGGCAGAGGAAAGTAAGAAGGATGCTGAGGAAAAGGAAGGCAGGTTACAAGCAGCAATAAAAAGTACTGCAGAAAAGTTGCAAGAACAAAAAGCACAAGCAGAAAAGATGGAAGAGACAATGAAGGAGTTAAAAGAAGATTTTAATAAAGTGCAACTCAAGAATAAACAAGAATTGCAAGTACAAATAGATAAAATTAGTGTCACATTAGAAAGTTATAAGGATGAAGTTAAAAATGATGTGAGAAGGGAACGAAAGGAAGAAAACAAACAGCTAGAAGCAAATTTTACACAAATCATGGAAGATAAGTTAGTAAAGAATAACGAAGAATTGGAAGGAAAAATAGTTGGTATACAAAGACAGAATGAGGGTGCGCATGAAAAAGTAAAACTGATTGATGAAAAGGTAGATCAAAACAGAATTAAGATGCAAGGAGAAATTAATCACAACGTAAGGAAAGTTATTTGTTAACAGAAAACTATTCAATAAAGCTTAAAGGGGTAGAAGATAGATTAAAAAGAATGCAAGATGGCAGGAATTTTAAATGGAAATCAAAGAGAAAATTACATGGGAATACAAGCAGATATGTTACCCAATTTTGAAGGAAAATTAGGAGAACAACCGATGACCTGTTTAGTTAAATTAGATGAATTAATGAAATCAGTATTGGATGAAAATAAAAGATTGCAAATAATTAACATAACCTTAAGAAGTCATGCAGATGTGTGGCATAGGGCCGGTTGCAGAAAGCAATATTAAGTCTGGTGTTAGCTAACGTCGCGTCAAAGTGAACAAAATCGCATCAAATTTTGTTTACTAATGTATTAGTTACCATAAAGATTTGAGATTTGATTCGTTTTTGTTCACTTTGACGTCGCGTTAGCTAACGCCAGACTTAACATTGCTTTCTGCAACCGGCCCATAGTACCTATCATAAAATTTAAATACACAAATTATGAAGAATTTAGAAAATTATTTATGGACCAATATTGGAGTAATGCACGTCAAGCTCAAGTGAGAACACAGTTAACAACTGGAAGATATTTTGAAAGAGGTAGCACGCGGGAAATGTATGTTATACATAAATTTAATAGAGCGCAGCATCTGACACCAAAATTAGTCGAGGAAAAGATAATTCTACATTTATCTCGACATTTAGAAGGGGAAATAACAAGAGCAGTAGCGGTCCAAAATATTCAAACTATGAAAGATTTTCTAGAAATAGTTAGGAATTGCGATATGGTTATTGGCAACAATAGTAGAAATTATAACAGAAATGAAGGTCCCAGTTTTTAAAATTACAGTAAAAGAAAGTTCGATGATTTACAACAAAATAAATTTAATTTTTGCCGAAATAATTATAATAATGTTAGAACGGGAGAAAGAAACTTCAATTATAACTATAATAGAAATTTGAATAGATGGAGAAACAACCAATACAATGAAAACAACATGAATAAGAATCAAAACAACTATAATATGCAATATAATGAGAGTTACTATGATAATAATGAACGTAAAAGATATCATGTAATGATTGATGACAGGAACAATGAAAAATCCAAGGAGGAAAATAAAAATAAATATCCTCAAAGACAGTACATAAACACATTATTCAGAAATATAAATGAAAGAGGAAGACCGATGTAGGAAACTGAGGGTTTGGAAGATTCCTCAGAAGATTAAAAAAAAAACTTCAATTTTAGTTAATCTAAAGAAGAACCTTACGTGATTTAACAATAATTATGAGAACGATGGAGAATTTTTACTTGAAGAGGAAGAAGAAATCACATTTCAACATTACCATTTATAAAAGTTAATTTAAATAATACTGAATATTTAGCTTTGATTGATAGTGGTGCGATGGCATCATTAATAAAGGAAGAAATAATTTTAAATAATTTAGATGTCCTACATAAGAATATAATTAAAGTGAATAAAATAGATTTGCTATCTGCAACCAAAAGAAAAATATCAACAACAAACCGAATGTTGAATGTTAAGGTAATTATTAATCAATGGGAAGGTGTTGTTAGATTGTTTATAGTTAAAGGCCTTAGCGTAGACATGGTGTTAGAAATTGACATTATTCAGCAATTGGGTATTAATATAAATGGAGCACAAAGGTGTATTCATTTAAAGGGGTTAATTAAATTTTGGATCAGTACCAGAAGAGTTGGCCAAGAAGATAAGTGTTGCCAATTAGAGAGAATTGGAGACGCATTGAAATATAAAGAAGGTATAGTAATTAATAATAATGTAATAGAAAGTACAGAGAATAAATATTATAATAATGGGTTATTGCTGAATGAATTAAAAATAGGTGAGAAGAATAAACAATTTAAAGGCCAAATATTAGAAATAATTAACAGAAATAAAGAGGTTATTAATGAAGAAGTAGGACAGGCACAGAAATATGTTCATAGATTGCAGGTTAATAAATCAAAGAGTTTTAATAGCAAATCTTATCCTATTCCTTTTGCATTAAGAGGACAAGTTAAGAATGAAATACAGAAAATGGTAATAGATGGGAGTAATAGAATCTTCAAAAAGCAATTTTATTATTCCTTTAGAAATTGTTAAGAAACGTGATGGTTTGCTTTGGTTATGGTTACAAGCATGCAGAATTAATATAATTATTAGAAAAGTTGTTTATTTGAAAGGTTAAATCTTTTTATTTCCATAGTGATTTGAAATAATTAGATGTAAATGGATTTTAATTGTTATGAAGTTATATACAAGGATATTAGGATGGGTTATGAACAATTTGGTAATTAAAAGAAATTTGAAATAAAGCTAGTTTATTTAAATATTTTTATTAATTGGGGAATTTATATTATGATACATAAAGATCAATCATAGTAAAGAAATAATTAAAAGAAATAAAGTTGGTATGTTGATACAATCAAATTAAGAAAAATTAAAAAAGATTTGTTGGCTGAATTGAATTTGGTAATGCAGATTAAATAAAAAAATAAATTGTAATTTTATCTTGAAAAGTTATAACATTTGAGTATTTCGTATTGGTGATGGAAGAAAAGATAATGTTAGTATCAGACAAATATGCTTGCTCTGTAATAATATAATTGTAGTATGTACCTATAGATCAGATTACGTAATTTTAAAAGTGGGTATCAATAATCGTAACTATATAAGATGAGATTTTGTTTAAAAACATGATTGTATAACAAACTAAATTATAGAGAGATGTGTTTGAAAAATCCAGCGAAAATTAATAAAAACTAGAAATTTTGATTTTAATTTTGAAAATAATTTTGCTTAGACAAATAAAAAGGCATTTAACAAGATTACAAAACGAATATAAGTGATTATTTTTTTCGTAGCGATCTCAACCAATCAGAAAGCTGGATTTAGTTAAGTTACCTTCTATAATTTCGATTATACAAAATCGATTATACTACAGTAACTTCACTAGGCGACGCAATACATAACTTTTGTCAACTTGATGTTGTTTTGATGGAGATGACTTTCAGCTAGGTTAATACAAACAAATCGAGCTGCCAATAAAATATTTATTTGTTCCTAATATTAAAATTTACTCAAAAAATAATCAAATCGAATACAATGCGTACTTCGAACAGGTTATAAGTCTCAAACTTCCTGTACAATAACAAATCGTGTCAGTTTGACAGAATAATCCTCCCCCTGACGCGGTCGGACTATTTAACCTGTCAAACTGACACTCTTTTATTATTGTGCAACAAGTTATCGACATATAACCCGATAATATCGAAGTACTTATAGTATTACTTCTGAGAATATGGTTTATAGTTGATGTGGGTATACAATCAGTGAAGAGATTGTGGAATACAGTTTAATTAGCTACAAAGAAGAAGACGACAACATTTGGATAGATTTGGATTTATTGGTGCATTGCAAGGTATAATTCACATTCGTTGTTAAGAGTTAGGGATTCTACTGTTAGTTGAAGTTTACCAGAGGCTTGAGGTCGACGGTCGCATACTAGGAGTTCAAGGAGTGAAGTTGGATCTACAGGAGCCTGGAGTTTTGACTTTTGGGAAGTTCCTTAGTTGATAGAAGGTACATTGAAGATAGACTGACATTGACCATGGCTGAGAATCGTCGGGATCATTAGTGTTTGATGTGAGTAGCTGTAAAAGTGAAAGGAAGTCAGGTTTGTGGTGATTATATTTAATAAGGAATAAAGAAAACAATTAATTGAGTAAAATAACTTAATAACAATACTTACTTTGGTAAGGTAATCATTGATTTGTGAAAGAAAAAGGATATTTGTCAATTTTGATAGAATTGTACTTTTATACCGGTTAAAAGTCAAACTGACATTTAATAACAGTCATTGATTTAGCAATTCATATAGAAATTTTGAATATCTAAAACTAGATAACTTGATTGATAAACCCGCCCTAATGAGAGTCTCAAATGTAGTACATAAATAAAAAGTACAAAGGTATATTCATTGCAGTTTTAAATAGCACAAAAGGCGTTTGCTTGTCATCTCAAATTGTTGGGAGATATAACATATTAATATAGCTATCCCAACGTGGTACTAGTCATAACAAGATAAATGGTCGCCCAACGTGGTGCTGCCATCTATTACAATATAATTGTACTATGAATTTATGCTGACATTATACTGTGATATTTGCAATATGGCTTTATTTGTTCATTTTGAACAAAAATTACCTTTAGTCCTAGCCACGGACGGTAGTAGCTACGGAGTGGAGGCAGTATTATGACATATTTATCCAGACTGTTCTAAACGAGTTATTCAGTATGCGTCTCAGACCTTCTCCGAAACGCAAAAGAACTATTCTCTAATTGACAAAAAGCCATGTTCAATTATTTTCAGAATTCAAACGTTTCATCAATACTTATACGCAAATAATATTACCCTGATTACGAACCACTGTCCCTTGACTCAAATTGTCTCTCCTACGGGAGGATTGTCCGTTTACAGCGCGATGCGAATGCAGCAAGGATTTAGTTACGAAATTAAATGGAGAAAAACAAATTTGCACGCCAATACAGACGGACTTTCAAGATTACTCATTCCAAGTGATCGCAAAAATAACGTACGTGATGTAGTCGACATATTTAACTGCGATATGGTAGAAGCACTACCCGTTACGGCCAAGCAAATCGAACAGGAAACGAGAAAAGACCCAGAATTAAGTAAAATCGTGAGTAGTTTACAGACGGGGCAAAAGTTAATTAAACAAGATACATTTAAGTTAAGACTATTTCGAATTCGCCTTCCAGAAGACATATTACTATGCGAAAGTAGAATTGTAAACCTAAATCTTTACGGAAGTACGTTCTTGACTAATTACATTCATGTAAAAATAGTAAAAATAATTTTTTTTACCAGAAGCATCTGCAGGTGGTCCGGTATTGACACTGAAGCTATGGTAAAAAGTTGTGAAGGTTGTAATCTATATAAAACTAGCCCCAGTAAAAGTGAAAACCATATATGGGAACCTAGTTCTTATCCGTTACAATGAATTTATTTAGATTTTGCCGGATCTTTCAAAGAATACAATTTTTTCTACCAAATGGTTCATTTTTAAAATGTCCAGAAGTACACATAATGAAAAATATTACAACCGAATCTACAGTAAGTAAATGTAGGGAAATTTTAGCGACATCTGGTTTGCCAAAGGTTCTGGTTACATCTGTAACCAGGACCGTTATCTAACGGTACTACTTTTACATGTCACAAATTCCAAACGTTTTTAAAACTAAACATGTAGGTATGTATGTATTATCGATAACCTCATTTTACCTTGCGGTAAAACTAAACATATAAAAGCAAAAACCACAGACCCATACCATCCATCGACAAACGGTCAGGTAGAAATGTTGGTTCAAACCATAAAACAAAAAATCAAATCATTAATACACAAAGGTCAAAATGTACATATAGTCCATCACTACATTTTATTTCACTATTGCATTATGCCACATCAGGCGCCAGGGGCCAGGGCACCAGTGTATCTCCTCCATCAATAAAAATATTAGATCGCGTTTGGATCTGCTACGCTACGTAGACAAAACAAGTACGGAAGATGTAAACAAAAACATCAAAGTTAAATAGTAATTTAAAGTATGAGAGAGGGTAGGAACTATTTGACAAATAAAAAATCTGGTGTGATGCACTCACACAACATCCTTTTACAGTGATCTTAAAATTAGCCAAAAATTTCAATTTTATTTTTCAGCATTTGTCAAAAATTTTCAAAAATTGGAAATTCTACAAAAACGGTACAAAATAGAGTTCAAGAGACAAATTTTCTCTAAAATTTTAAGCTGAATTCAAAAATGTTGGGTGTTCTATTTAAAATAGGAGTTAATAAATGTAATCAAAAAGTAAAGTTTGAAAAAATCGTTAGAGCCGTTTTTGAAAAAATTGAAAAATACTGAAAAATTACAAGAGTAAACACCTACTTCCGGTTATGCGATTTTCTTTAAAAGTTTACTGTCGCATCTACATAGTTCACAAAACTTATATATGAAGTTTCAACGCCATGTATGTATGTATGTATGTATTATTTTTGGGGAGACTTACGTCTAGCAAGAAGGTCTTTTTAGGCCCTTTTTGCCAACCCCATGAATAAGGTCATGCAGAGTACCAGGTATCTTTGTCCTACTTAGAATTTTGCCCAGACTAAGGAGTTCCAACCTTAGCAAGGGATCTTTTACATGCTACACATAGGGTGACCACCTCTCAGGGTTTCACCCGGAGTCTCAAAGTTTAAACACCAAATCTCCGGACTCCGGGTTCTGTTATAATTTCTCCGGGTTATGCTAATTTTGTAATAATGTCTAACATTACCATCAATGTAAGTCGGTTATATGTATCAATAAAAATAAAATCGCCAGAAAAAATCTCGCGCGGGGTCCGAGCGTATAATCTCTGATTTTATTGTAATCAAAGGTATACTATTGTAATGCTTTACTACTACCTATATTAACTCTATACATATATATTATTTGTAATACCATAAATAAATAAAATTGATCCACTACATAAAGCTTAGTTTGAATTTTATTGCCTCGCTCTAGCCAATTAAAAATATGATTATTTAATTATGCTTCACTGTAATAAAGGTATGTTGCTCTTTCTATATTCGATCCATTTGCAACTTAGTAAAGCTTTTGCGCCGGCTAGCAATTTGAAACTCCTATCTGCAGGGTTCGATTCTTACACTGTTGATGAGTTTAACCATTGTATGGCAAATGCTCGATTTTGATGAATGACAGATAACCATACAATATTTAAACCCAAACAAAGCTGTTCAAAATACAGACAATTCAGCCTATGTTGACAACAAATTAACCATCAATCAATCACTTCACCTCATGTAAGCTACAACAATGCTTTTATAATAATCAAGTAATTTGGGTAACCTAAAATTGGTTTTCAAGTGCAAAAGGACGTCAACTCGCATTTGTTTTTTCTTCAAAGAAGCCGATCTGGTTTTCGATTTCCGCAAAAGACGAACAGCTTGTATTTGATTCCTAGAAAGCTCTGTGCTGCTGCTACCTGCTTATATACCACGGATAAGGCCTTGAAGAATCTCGGCTCTAAAGGACGAACTCGTACAGGCTATGGTTGGAAAGGACGCCAAGCTCGTATCTGCTTCCTGGCAATATTTCAGCTGCTGCTACCTGCTTCTGGATCACGAATAAAGCCTCTTCTAGGTGCTGCACTTTGCTTTCTGCTTCCCGCAGCTCCAAAACTTGTAGAATCTCAGCTCCGAAAACGATATCCCACAAGCTACGCTCCAGGTCCAATTTATTCTGGAACTGCACTGCGGAACACTGCCAATTTAACCACAGCTGGCCTCCGCACACAGGCAAATAGATAAAATGTACAATTGGGCAAAACATATTTACTCTTATCAACAAAATTTATCAAAATCGGGAAGCAAAACAACACACAAGCTTTCGGTTTGGCTTCCCCAACATAAAAAATACAGGCGACTCCATATGTTACCATAGCAACATGATTTACAATTGCTTATCTGTAAGTGTATATTTTGAGAAGAAGAACATATACAAGGGAACCTGGAGATCACCGGATGGATCCTATGTAAACCAGATAGACCATGTTCTCATCGAAAGAGACGAAGAAAGATCCATAAAAGATATACAAACTTATAGAGGACCAGATGCTGACACCGACCACTTCTTAGTTGGCATAATAATGAAACAAGAACTACCGATACAAAGAAACAAGAGGAAATTAGATATAAACCAAAATAGAATAACTAGACTAACAAAACATGAGCATAGAATGGAGTATGAAGAAAAATTAAGCAATAACCTAAAAACAATAAAAGACACCGATGACATAGAAGAATTGTGGCTACAAATAAGTACCACAATAAAACAAACGGCAAGACATTATAACGAAAGTAGCAACAAAAATAATAAGCAGTGGTTCGATGGAGAATGCGAAGAAGAGCTGGACAAAAGAAACACACTACGAATGAAGATGTTAAAACAGAAACCAAGCAAGCAAAAGAAGTCTACCTAACACAAAGGAGAAAATGTAAGAAAATATTACGAGAAAAGAAAAGAAAATATAGCGAAAAACTGATTGACAGCGTAGAAGAAAACTACCAAAACAACGAGATAAGAAATCTATATCAAGCAATAAAAAAAGAAAAGGCAGGATACCAACAAAAACCCATATTTTATAAAAACAAGCAAGGTGAACTAGTTGGAGGAACAGAAGACATTCTAGAGCTATGGAGAGATCACTTCCGCGAGCTACTAAACATAACAATAGAGTACCAAGAAGAGAGTGAAGATGAAAATAGAAACGAAGAAAAACGTGACCAAGACACAGAAAACCCACCAACCCTTGAAGAAATAGAAAATATAATGAATACATAGAAAATTAATAAAAGTCCCGGAAATGACCAAATAACTGCAGAATTATTCAAATACGGTGGAAAACAACTAGCTAAATGCATGGAACAACTATTAAAGAAGATATGGGCGCAAGAAAAATTACCTCAAGAATGGAACGAAACAATACTACTACCGATACATAAAAAGGGAGATAAAACAGACTGTATGAACTACAGAGGAATAGCCCTATTAAACGTGGCATATAAAGTCCTTGCCACCCAGTTAAAAAATGTTTTGATAACAAAAATAGACAGCAAAATCGGTGAATATCAATCGGGGTTTAGGAAGGGAAGATCGGTGGTGGACCAGATATTTGTGCTAAGAGAGATACAAGCTGAAAGCTACGAGCACAAGAAGGAAACATATGCAATTTTCATCGATTTCAAACAAGCGTTCGACAGAGTAAACAGAAAAGAACTATATAAGGCGCTAGAGCAGTGGTCGCCAACCTGTCGATCGCGAGCTACCGGTAGCTCGCGGGGGCAATTCTGGTAGCTCTCACAACGATTTTAATTTAAAAAATACAAAATCAGAGAAGCTTCCTAAAATTCCACAAAAAAATCTAATTGTCATAATATTAAACATAAACAGCGGCAACGTTGCGGCGAGCGATCTGCCGCTGACGCCATCAAGCTAGAATCGGCTAGAATCGGCTAGAACCGACCAGCCGGACCAGTGCGTTAGTGTTCGAGAACGATCTGGATTGCTTTGAACGGGATAAATACGCACGACGCGGCGACATTGCGCTTAGTTTAAAACTGAACGCGTAACCAACGTCCAGCGGTTGGGTTAGTAGTGAACAACAAAAAATAATATTATAGCAAGCAGTTGTAAGAAGGTAAAGACATACCACTTTCATTCGGAATGGGAAGAACAATACTTTTTTACAGAAGTTAAAGATAAAAATGTGTGTTTGTTATGTAATACTTCGGTCTCCGTTGCTAAAAAAGGAAATATTGAGAGACATCATAAAACTGTACATTCTAATTTTGAAAAATCATTCCCACTACATTCTGCCGCCAGAAAGGAGAAACTGAAACAGTTAAAAAAGCAGTTAATTGGACAACAATCAATATTTTTAAGAACAATCGACAAAAATAAGGCTGCAACTGAAGCATCGTACCGTGTGTCCCAGATAATTGCACAAAAAAAGAAACCTTATGAAGACGGGGAAATGATAAAACAGGCGTTTTTAGAAGCTGCTGACTCGTTATTTGCCAACTTTAGAAACAAAGACGAGATAGTTTCAGCTATAAAATCTATGCAACTTTCTGCTAATACAGTGATGAGACGTGTAGAAGTAATGAGCAATGATATTTTTTACAGTTAAGAACTGACTTAGATAACTGTGTTTATTTTTCACTTCAACTGGATGAATCAACAGATGTCGTTGACACTGTCCAGATGGCCGTGTTCGTCAGGATGGTTTTTAGTGATTTTACGATTAAAGAAGATCTTTTGAAGTTTATTCCACTGAAAGGACACACTACTGGACAGGAGTTGTTTTCTCATTTAAAAAATATTATTTCTTCCGAGAAAATTCCAATATCGAAAATGGTAGGCTTGACAACCGATGGCGCTTCAGCTATGGTGGGTTTTGATAAGGGTCTGGTGGCGTTATGTCGTAAAGATGAAACTTTTCCACAATTTCTCTCTTACCACTGCATTATCCATCAGGAAGCATTATGTGGAAATTTCCTGAAACTAAACAACGTTATGAAACTGGTGGTAAAAATTGTGAACAAGATTAGAGCTCAAGCGTTACAAAGAAGATTATTCAAAACCTTGGCCGATGAAGTTGACTGTCAATACGGGGACCTACTCCTTCACTCTGAAGTCCGATGGTTAAGTAGAGGACGGGTGCTGAAACGTTTTAATGATGTCCTATCTGGCATAGTTCAATTTTTCAAAAAACGCGATGAACCGACTCCGGAACTAGAAAATTCAATCTGGCTTAGAGATTTTGGTTTTCTCGTGGACATTACCGAGAAATTAAACGAACTTAATTTGCAGCTTCAGGGGAGAGACAAAGAACTAGCAGAAATGATTTCTGATATAAAAGCATTTATCAAAAAGCTGGAGTTTTGGGAACAAAACCTAATTAACAGCGATGCCAAGCATTTTCCTATTCTTTCAGAAAAAATATCTCAAAATCCATTAGAACCCTATGACAGCAAATATCATGTAGAAATAGTTTCTACCCTGAAGAATAACTTCAAAAATCGTTTTAAGGATTTCAACGAAATGGCTTTAGTAGCGCAGTTTGTTGTTTCACCCTTTATGGAAATTGATATCCAACAGTTTGCAACTTGTGTTATGCAGAACTTTGGCGAAGACATCGCTGCAACAGAAATGGAAGTAATTGATTTTCAAAATGATTTAGCCTTAAAATCGTTAGTCTCAAGTACCAAATGTATCTGGCCTATTGTAAGTAAAGACAAATATTCAGTTCTATGCCGTGTTGCCTTGAAAGTGAAAGCATTATTCAGTTCAACCTATTTGTGTGAATCTTCTTTTTCCAATATGAAGTTTATTAAGAACAAATATCGCAATCGACTTACAGATGAACATTTGGATAATTGTATTCGAATGGCTGTATCAAATTATACTGTAAACATTAAAAAAATTATCGATGAGTCTGAGTGTCAGCCTTCTCATTGAACGTGCTTTTTTATTTTTCAATGTTTATGTTCATGATAGTGCGTTACTTTTTTGTTGTTATTATTAACTATTTTTAAATCTTACGTGACATGCCGTTGTGGCTGGATAAAAGTTTGTGTTTATTTTTCAAACAACTTCGTTTGGTAGGTAGGAATGTAGTTATTATTAGTACCTATGTATTATGTATTACCAGTTAAATAAATACATATAATGATAAATTAACTGTGGATTATTTCATTTACGTTGCGTTACGTGGCTTCCGTGTGGGTAGCTCGCTGTTTATTCCAAAATTAACAAGTAGCTCAACACATTGAAGAGGTTGGCGACCACTGCGCTAGAGGAACTAGGAATATATGGAAAACTTTTAAATCTAATAAAACTATCCTTAAAAGAAACAGATAACATGGTGCGAATGGGGAATAACATTTCTGGAAAATTCAAGGTAAGCGAGGGACTAAGACAAGGGGACCCCCTATCCTCTATACTTTTCAACTGCGCATTAGAGTACATTATAAGAAGAGCAGGGTTAAATAGGGCAGGCTTACTATACCACAACAAGCACCAATGTCTCGCATTTGCGGATGACCTGGTAATCCTAGCACGAAGCATGACAGAACTAAAAATTGTAACCCAAAAATTACAAGAAGAAGCCCAAAAAATGGGGCTGATTATAAATGAAAACAAAACAAACTATATGACATGGACAGACCAAGATTACAACAATTCAGGGAAATTAAGTATAACAACAAGTAATGGAAAAACATATACCTTCAAGGAAGTAGAACAATACACTTATCTAGGAACAGAATTTTATAGAACGCCGGGCACTAGTAAAGAAATCCAGAAGAGGCTCTTAGCAGGAAATCGATGTATCTATGCACTCAAGAGATTCATGCACAACAAAAACATATCAAGAGGACTGAAATTGAAAATGTATAAAACCGTCATAAGGCCAGTAGCGACATACGCGTGTGAAGTGTGGACAGTGGGCGCGGCAGAACAAAAAATGCTGGAAGTATGGGAAAGGAAAATACTTAGGAAGTTATATGGAGGAAAAAAAGTAAATAACGTATGGGAAAGAAGAACTAATCGCGAACTACAAGATCTGTATAAAGAGCCAATTATAGTCGGAATAGTGAAAGGACAAAGACTAAGATGGATAGGCCATATATCAAGAATGCATAATGATAGAGTACCAAAAAGACTCCTAGAAAGCAGAATTGGAGGGAAAAAAAGAAGAGGAAGGCCCAGGGCAAGATGGCAAGAGGAAGTAATGAAAGACATACAACTAACCAACATTAGTAATTGGAAGATAAAGACGCAGGATAGAAAAACGTGGAAAGCGATAGTGAACCAAGCTACGAGCCTACTTGGGCTGTAGTGCCAAATTATATATAAATATACCCTCTCGTGCAAAATAAGTAACTCTTAAATGACATAGTGTACTAAAACATTAATTTTCCAAAGGATACCCAAGTGTTGCATATGTATTACCTTCACACCTGGCCAGCCGCCGATTTACAAAGTGGATATTGGGTGTGAAATAGACAGTGATAAAGGTTATAGTAACTGACTTTATTATTGTGTGCGATCCACATAAAGTTTCATCGTGTAACCAAGTTTTCTTTCCGTATCCAGTCTTGTCAGATTGGCGACCACTTTTGGGAAAGGAAATGCCATTTTTCGATAATTCCAGTGACAATTAAAATCAAATATATTTTGATATGTACTGTTCCAGTTAGAATTACAAATAATTTAGTGTTAAGTAAAATTGTGTTTAATTAGTAGATATTGGATCAAATATCTTAAGTACCACAGAGTGATTACTTTTGTTAATTTACCCGATTAATCGACATTATTTGTTTAAATTTATGTAAAATACTTTATGTATTGTACCAAGCCATGGGCCCTAGAGGCCTGAAGTGCTGTAATATATAATATATCTGTAAGTGTACATTCTCTGATCTTAATTTTTAATTGTTTTTGTAAATGTCATTCAGGAAACTATAACCTCACAATTGGTCGTACTTTTTACTTTTAGTTAATAAACACTGATTAATACGCCACCAGCAACTACTTGTAATCTTCAATAATTCTCGGGTGGCTTCTTATATGCTCTTTGTCTAATCTGCGCCTTCTTGCACTGTTGTATAATCCCTTTAGCTACGTTATCGATTGTTGGCACTTCAATATGAT
The DNA here is from genome assembly GCA_940337035.1 of Agriotes lineatus. Taxonomy (NCBI): domain Eukaryota; kingdom Metazoa; phylum Arthropoda; class Insecta; order Coleoptera; family Elateridae; genus Agriotes; species Agriotes lineatus. The sequence continues at coordinate 57,080 of CALNHX010005437.1, forward strand.
TGCAAACCGTCTGTGTTGATGTTTTGTTTTGAATACATAGTAGAAACAATGCTTGTTTAGTACGACGTACGATATGGACAAGTATTTCAGTTACACCTTGCATTATATTTGCTAACCATTAATAGAAATTAATAAAAACATGGTCTTTATTTGCTTGCGTTTGGTTTTCTATGAATATTCTGCATTTCTCATTGCAGAAAACCCTTTTTTTACATACGAAGGATCTCAGGGTTTGTATAAATTGAAAAGTGGTCACCCTAGCTACACATCGTAGTAACATGGGACCCACGGCTTTACATCACTTCCGAATGATGGCATTCTGTAGAGGCTTTCATCCGCATTTTTTAATTTTTTTAAAAACCTCACCGGGATCGAGGATCGAACTCTCGACCCTTAGATCAGTAGCCAGAATGCTTACCACTGACCTATGGAGCTTCAACGCCATACCTCATTTCGTTTTTGAGATATTCTGTTCACAGACAGACAGACAGACCAATGAACAAAAACGTTTTTTGGGCTCAGGGGACTCGAAAGCGTGAAGATCTGTTGAAAACTCAATTTCGAATTTTTGGGGTGAATCCAATACTTCCTTTATCATAAAAGGAAGTAAAAATGGAAACTCGACATTATCTTTCAAAGAAGGAGAAAACTGTATTACGATATTAAAATTAGACAATGGAAAAGGCATCTAAACCAAATTAGAGCAAGCTCTGTACCTTCAAAAAATACAGACTCCATAAACCGTTCAATAGTTATTTTCCTGGTAGGTAGTCATGGAATTTTGGTTTTATGTTTAATAAAATTAAAACTCCCTAGAATATCTTTCTGACACTTTGTCAGAATCAGCTGTTAAGCACAGGAGGCTCACGAAAGTGTCTAATTTGACATTTTTAGATTAAACGTGCAATGTTGCCAGTGCTTTCATACATTTCTAGATATTTGCATTGACAATCTTTGCAAGTAAACAGAAAGGCGATATCTTATCGGGTCTAAGAGGTATTGTGAAATTCGTAAAAACACAGTTTACCCCTTTTCACCCCCTTAGAGGCAATTGTTTCAAAATCCCTTACACCCCTTTCTAAATACTTAGTTTAAAAAGACATCTATATGCTAACAAAGAATGTTCTAACTCAACAAACACAGAATATATGAAGGGTTTAATAATTCACCCCGAATCCAAATTTGAACATTTAGGGGTTGAGTAGAGCAAAATCCTGACGAATTTCAAAAAATCCCTCCTTAGCACTACCGTACGTAACAAATGGAATCTTCCACGCACATTTCAAGTTTCTATTACCAGTGGTTACGGCTCTGCGTTGATTAGTCAGAGTTGTGCATGGGCGTAGACAGAGAGGGGTAGGGGTGGGCAGTTGCCCACCCCTAAACATTTATAAAGAGTAAAAAGTAGTTGATTGATAATCATTATTGCAATTTACATTCTACAACATTAAAAAAAGAAGCTACGATCTGCAGCAGATTTGCGGAAACTGATGATGTTTCAACTTATAGTTTTTGTAATTTGTAAAAAATGAAATAAAACTATAATAATAATAATAATAGCTGATTGTGTAATTAAATTTATGCCCCCCTCTAACTGGAATCCTTGCTACGCCCTTTAGGTTGTGACTTTCTTTTATATATGTATAGATTAATATGTTTTAATTTATAATATATGTAAGAAATTATCAATGCAGATTTGAATACCTACTTTTCGGTAATTCACCGACGTACCTATAAAACCAAGTTAACCTGCCTGGTAAAAATTCTTGCAATAATAAAAGATCGAGGGATTGAGCCGATTAAGAATAACTCCTACTGGCTTTTCGCTTACTTAATTATTATCTATAGTTAGTTACCTGTAGTTGAAAACCCGATATGTATCTACAATTTTCACTAGAAGGCAAAACCAACGGCACAACGTCCTCGCCAAGTTGTATGTTGTATTCAATCTGATGGGTAATCACGCTAATACGCCAACTCGCCAACGGTTCGTTCTGCAGACTGCAGTGCAGAGTACACACTTGTCTCAAGCGCAATTATAATCGTCAAGGTCGGGTATGCTCGAGAGATGGTAACCCACTGCGCACGTGAACCACATGACGTCACATTCGTAAGGTCTCGGGCATTATTATCATGGTCTCGGGTATATCACGAGGGCTTCGGCATGTTGGACGATGGTTGCACGCATTGCACGTCGATAACCCTAACCTCATTTATACGGTTTCTCTCCTGTGTGGATTCTTGCATGTCCTACTAAATCGCGTTAGAATAACTATAAGGTTTTTCTCCTGTGTGCGGAAAAGAGTTATATCAATAAAACCGCGTATTATTCACACGAAAAATAGCATTTATTACCTCCATTTCACCATTAACTTGACCCACTACAAATGCAAAATAAGATTTTTTCGGGAGACTTTTAAAACGTAACTTTCAAATTGCCGCCTATTGATGACGTCGTCTGGTTCACGCTTTCTCATTGGTCGTTGAGAAAAGCTGCGCTCGAGCATACCCTTGTATTTATATCATGGTCAAGGTTATATTTTCTGTGCAGGGCAATTGTTTAGTCTGTAGTTGTAGATACTGGATAACTTTCTTCCTGGTAATCAGCAGCAGTGCTGACTCATATTCTCTACACAACCCGACAATGATATTTTATTCTGTACCGATTTTGTGTACAACAGCCAACAACGGTTCGAAATTTGTATATAAACGTCACAAGCGATAACCCCAAAGCTAGGGTTGCCATTTCGGGAATGTACCGATTTGGAGATAGTTGATCCGCAACGTAATGCTGCCCCGAAAAGTCCCAATTTGCCAAGAAAAATTACGCTTTACCGATTTTATACGATTTTTACAAATGTTGATTTCAATACCTCAAATATAACTTACTAGTTGCTCAACAAAAATTATTTATGCAAAATCTACGACCGGCAAAAAGTCGGCACCATACAGGGAAAGTTTATTATTGATTCTTAAAAAACTGACGACAATAATTTGTGCTTTTTTAAAAACCTATTTAGCCCCTATCATACAGTGTGGAAATAAAGAAACGGATAAATTCATTACCTTCGTTGATATTCATTTTTATGAAAAACTCTCGAAGGGGTGTAGCCATTTTGATCATAGGGAATATTTTCATGTAACTTGTTTTTCATGATATGACGTCATCGACTTTTTTTTGAAATAACAACCTATATTTTTTATCATTGATTTTGGTAGTACATACTTTATAGGTTTTCAATGATATAAAATTTTCAATACGTTACATCTGAAAAAATCGAGTAAAATGGTCTAAAGTTTAAATATTAAAAACCAATGAAATGAGCAAATTAATCTAGTTACCTCCGTTTGACGGAAAGTGATTGAAAAATACAATAATAAATAATAAAAAAGTGGACGTGACTACCTCCCTGGACTTTCCCATACTGGAAACTGTTCATATCGTCTTTATTCAACAGTCTTTACAACATATCAAAATTTCAACTCGATGACTCACGTCTTCACCGTGATAAGCGTTTACACTTTCACGTAAATTGCGGGTAAATATAAAAGAACTAGTGAGTCACCCGAACTACGTTTCGGTTCGCAAAATTAAGAGAGATTCATTAATATAAATTAAAAAAAAAGATGCATCGACGGAATCGAACCCGGGGCTCCCGCGTGATAGGCCAGCACGCTTACCGCAGAACCACACTCTCCCGTTTGAATAATGCGCGCACCCGAGCTAATAGTAGACAGCGATAGGCGCTCCGCTCTGCTGCCTAGAGAACTTTTAAGCCATCGTACAACTTAATCGGTCCAGTATCTTCGGAGGAGATAGCGAACAAACATAGTTACAAGCAAACAAGGAGAGCTACGATTTTATGTTATAAGATGTGTAGTTCAAAACGTGACCACCGAGCTTCTGTAGATGGCGCCAAGTGGACAAGCCGCCACTGTGCTAGTTTATGTATTATTTTCCTCAAAACGGCTGTAGCACCGAGGTGAAATTTTCTAAGTACCTGGAAATTATATTTTCTAGGGCATACAAAATCGATTTTTTTATTTTCGCGGAAAAAGATTCTTTGACGCAAAAATATAACAACCGTTAGAATAAAAAAATTATTTTTCAAAAATAGAGGGGGGAGGGGGCCGGTGCGCTTACATATATCCACGAGTGTAATATTTTTTTACATATTCATATGCTCCATTATGCACTGAGCAATCCAGTGAAAACCCCAGCTACCTATCTTGTTTTGTTTATTAATTAAAGTGGTTTAAATTTTCAAACTTCAAAGCTTCGTAGAGGGCGCCACAGATAATTCATGAGATTCTTTAAAAAACAGATCGATAGCCCTTTTCGGGGTCTATCAGTGTATGAAGTTTAAACAAATTCCTGTGGGCAGTTTTTGAGAAATGATTTTTAGAAAATTTCCAAAATTTTGAAAATTTGTAATTTAGGCCCCTTAATATTTTTCAAAACACTTTTTATATCACCTCATGTTAGCCTTCATATACTATTCAGAAAACAAAAATCAATTGAATCGATTCATCCGTTTTTGAGTAATAGGGCGTTAAACTCAAAATTTTCAAAAAATCATAGCGCCCTTCATTTTAAACCTAGCTAGTTCGGAAAAAAACTAGCAGATTTGTCTTATGACCCTCTATCGTTATCCGCGATAAAATTTTCAAAATTTTAATCACGAAAACAGTGATACCAAAAAAACATGCATAACTTCCGCTTCCGGTTTCGGATTTTTTTGAAAAGCTTATTTTGTCGATGAATTTTCGATACACCCCCGCATTCCAAAGCGCATCAAGATCGGAGCAATACTTTCGGCTGTAGGAGCGTCACCCACCCACACACACACCCACACACAGACAGACATTTTTTAAAAACCACTTTTTTGGGTTCCTAGAGGCCCAAAACGGATATTTCTGTAAAAATCTCGATTTCCAAAATTTTCATGATTCCAAGACTTCCCTATACCTATGGGTATGGGAAAGTAAAAATTCAATTATCGGTTTCTCGCTTAATTGTACCATTATTATTAATAAAGTAGTTTGCTAAAGGTAAATTCTTGTTTAGAAAAAGCAAAGGACGCTTATTTGGTCATGACACTTTCAAATTGTTTAATTCTGACATGTAACTAATCTTTTTTTTGTTTTACCCACCGGTAACTGGATGATTTTGCTCTTTTCATTGGTTTTTAATATTTAAATTTTAAGACCATTTTTCTCGATTTTTTCAGATGCACCATATTGAAAATTTTATATCATTGAAAACAACATAAAAAGTATGTACTACCAAAATCAATGATACAAAATATAGGTTGTTACTTAAAAAAAAGTCGATGGCGTCTTATCATGAAAAAAAATACATAAGAAACTGAAAATCAGCTGAAAATATTCCCTATGGTCAAAATCGCTACACCCCTTCAAGATTTTTTCATAAAAATGAATATTAATGAAGTTAATGAATTTATCCGTTACTTTATTTCCACACTGTATATACCGAGTGATTTATTACTTATTTAAAAAATAGCGTTTTTCGAAATTGTCAAAATTAAAAAAGTGCTATTTTTCGGAAATTAAATAAGATTTTAATGAGATTTTCTTCGAGTGTGTTAGTCTTAGCTAATTGAATAATCTCAAGGCCAAACACATAGTTTTCTTTAACTTTAGCTAAAATTTAATTTTTCAATTTTTTAAATATTTGTCAAAGTTTCAAATACCACGACTTTTAAAATTCAAATTGTTTTAGATAAAGACTTTAAAGATTTATAATTGGAAAAAATAATATAAGATGCTAATTACTCCTTTAGGTTTTTTATTATTTACCGAAAAGTACTATGTTCGTATAATTTTTAGGTTTTTATGCAAGGCGCTTTTTAGGAGAAATATTTTTCAATGATAATTAATATCTATTTAAATGGCTTCTAAAAAGTAATCTACTCCTTTTAAGAAATTACTGTTACAAAAATCCGGTAAATGTTCTTTTACATTTGTCTAAATTGAGAGATTTTTTAGAACATGTAAACTGGATAAAGAAAAATTATGACATTTTGATATTTCATACTATTTTTACTAATACCCTAGTAAATAATAGTATATTATGATACAAGTGTATAAGTACGCCTTTAAAGCACGTGCGACGAGTTTAAGAGCACGACGCGTTAGCGGAGTGCTTTTAACGTCACTAGTGCGTTAATGGCTCTTATACACGTGTATCATACGCTATTTTTTCTACGATCGTAACAGAAATATAAAAACTTAGTTGGGTGACACTTTTTCCGTCATATTGTGTTAAGTATTCTAGGTTTATGTTGACATTAAAATTTACGGCAAAGCGTGTTTTAATAAATTATTAAAACACGCCTCCCACGGCAACGTGCGAATAAGACGTATTTTGAGCGCTAATATTAAGAGTGCTACAAACGTCGCTTTTGACACTAGAAACAGTGCAAAAAATTGTCATTTTGAGACGATCGTAGAATAGATATTTATGCATTAAGGGAGATATGAATATGTTTTTTCCCTGAGGTTGACATGTGTTACAGACCGAGGGTCTCTGGCTCTATCGAGAGATCCAAAAAAAAAACTGTTCCTCAGAGGGCTGTGGAAATTCAACTTATGAATAATATGTTGGTGGCACTGTAAGTCTCTGTCAAATTCGAGGTTAGGAGGTTAGATTTTGCGTCATTTTGTGTCATAACTGTCGGAAAACCTAACCTGATAACCTCGAACTTGACATTGACGTACAGTGTCACCAACATATTATTCATACGTTGAATTTCCACAGCCCGCTGAGGAACAGTTTTTTTTTTTGGATCTCTCTATACTAGCATATTCGTAAAAATAGTATGAAATTTCAAAATGTCATAATGACATTTAAAATTAGAATGTGTAGGTAACATCAAGGATTGCCTCATTGTATGGTTGCTAAGACGTTAATTGTAGTTGCATTGTTACCATGAGTTTGGGGGAGAAATAATTTGACAAGTCCCTTGGGAGTTATGAGTAGCTTTTCATATTTTGTTTCTATGGCGAAAATGTACAATATCATGTTGCTAGTAGATAAAAATATTGTATGCATCACTGGAGACATTCATGTTTTTTACCTTCGGTCTGCAACCATGTCAATCTTAAAGAAAAACACACATTCATATCTCCCTTAACGCATAAATATATGTAACACACTCCCGTGGCTTATATATTATTATACTTTATAGCTGACTCTCAATTAATTTGTCATTGTGACTTTTCACAACTGCCAATAAAAAATATATGCTTTTTTGGTCGATTGCGGACAATTCGATGCGACGCGAACCCAACTTTACAAATAAAATAATGTTTAAAGTTTTGTTACAGATACAGCTTTCAGATTCTAGATTGAAGCGCGGTGGAAATCGGAACTGATGTTAGTAATTTCCAAGTTTTGTATTGGTAACACTTTTGACATCTATCATATTGACATTAAATTGTTAACCTTATTTAAACTAAATGAAACAATAAATCAGAGGCGTACTCAACATTGTGGTATGGCGCCCTTCAAAACAAAATTAACAAAACACACAAAAATAGCAACACTAACAACAGTAATAACAAAATAACAGAATTAAAAAATTCAACAGCAACAAAAATTTCCACACTTTAAAACACAAAGAATATGTCATATGACGTTAGTCACTGCGCAAACGAAATCGGTCTACCCACCCCAACTGATTACTTGTCATTTAAAATATAACCAAACTTTGTATGTTTGACAATTACTTCTTTTCACATATTGCCAATTCAATGAAATCAAGTATGATCACAGCGCCTTTTATGGCCTACCTTGAGAGTCAATCTAGATTATGTAAGCTGTATTAACGATATAAGTTTAATTATGAGCATCTCAATGAAACCAGTTTCGTTATGTGCCATTAGCAAACGTTGTTTGTTCAATATTCTATCTTCATCAATAAATTCTGGTTCAATTAAACTTTTTATATAAAAAAGATGATGTAGTATCCATAACCACAGTGACTACGGTAATATCTATCCAATACAGCACCGAATGAGGTAATGAAGCTCTTAACGATACTAAAATTAATTTGGTTAATAGTCTATAACAGTGGTCGCCAACCTGTCGATCGCGAGCTACCGGTAGCTCGCGGGGGCAATTCTGGTAGCTCTCACAACGATTTTAATTTAAAAAATACAAAATCAGAGAAGCTTCCTAAAATTCCACAAAAAAATCTAATTGTCATAATATTAAACATAAACAGCGGCAACGTTGCGGCGAGCGATCTGCCGCTGACGCCATCAAGCTAGAATCGGCTAGAATCGGCTAGAACCGACCAGCCGGACCAGTGCGTTAGTGTTCGAGAACGATCTGGATTGCTTTGAACGGGATAAATACGCACGGCGCCGCGACATTACGCTTAGTTTAAAACTGAACGCGTAACCAACGTCCAGCGGTTGGGTTAGTAGTGAACAACAAAAAATAATATTATGGCAAGCAGTTGTAAGAAGGTAAAGACATACCACTTTCATTCGGAATGGGAAGAACAATACTTTTTTACAGAAGTTAAAGATAAAAATGTGTGTTTGTTATGTAATACTTCGGTCTCCGTTGCTAAAAAAGGAAATATTGAGAGACATCATAAAACTGTACATTCTAATTTTGAAAAATCATTCCCACTACATTCTGCCGCCAGAAAGGAGAAACTGAAACAGTTAAAAAAGCAGTTAATTGGACAACAATCAATATTTTTAAGAACAATCGACAAAAATAAGGCTGCAACTGAAGCATCGTACCGTGTGTCCCAGATAATTGCACAAAAAAAGAAACCTTATGAAGACGGGGAAATGATAAAACAGGCGTTTTTAGAAGCTGCTGACTCGTTATTTGCCAACTTTAGAAACAAAGACGAGATAGTTTCAGCTATAAAATCTATGCAACTTTCTGCTAATACAGTGATGAGACGTGTAGAAGTAATGAGCAATGATATTTTTTACAGTTAAGAACTGACTTAGATAACTGTGTTTATTTTTCACTTCAACTGGATGAATCAACAGATGTCGTTGACACTGTCCAGATGGCCGTGTTCGTCAGGATGGTTTTTAGTGATTTTACGATTAAAGAAGATCTTTTGAAGTTTATTCCACTGAAAGGACACACTACTGGACAGGAGTTGTTTTCTCATTTAAAAAATATTATTTCTTCCGAGAAAATTCCAATATCGAAAATGGTAGGCTTGACAACCGATGGCGCTCCAGCTATGGTGGGTTTTGATAAGGGTCTGGTGGCGTTATGTCGTAAAGATGAAACTTTTCCGCAATTTCTCTCTTACCACTGCATTATCCATCAGGAAGCATTATGTGGAAATTTCCTGAAACTAAACAACGTTATGAAACTGGTGGTAAAAATTGTGAACAAGATTAGAGCTCAAGCGTTACAAAGAAGATTATTCAAAACCTTGGCCGATGAAGTTGACTGTCAATACGGGGACCTACTCCTTCACTCTGAAGTCCGATGGTTAAGTAGAGGACGGGTGCTGAAACGTTTTAATGATGTCCTATCTGGCATAGTTCAATTTTTCAAAAAACGCGATGAACCGACTCCGGAACTAGAAAATTCAATCTGGCTTAGAGATTTTGGTTTTCTCGTGGACATTACCGAGAAATTAAACGAACTTAATTTGCAGCTTCAGGGGAGAGACAAAGAACTAGCAGAAATGATTTCTGATATAAAAGCATTTATCAAAAAGCTGGAGTTTTGGGAACAAAACCTAATTAACAGCGATGCCAAGCATTTTCCTATTCTTTCAGAAAAAATATCTCAAAATCCATTAGAACCCTATGACAGCAAATATCATGTAGAAATAGTTTCTACCCTGAAGAATAACTTCAAAAATCGTTTTAAGGATTTCAACGAAATGGCTTTAGTAGCGCAGTTTGTTGTTTCACCCTTTATGGAAATTGATATCCAACAGTTGGCAACTTGTGTTATGCAGAACTTTGGCGAAGACATCGCTGCAACAGAAATGGAAGTAATTGATTTTCAAAATGATTTAGCCTTAAAATCGTTAGTCTCAAGTACCAAATGTATCTGGCCTATTGTAAGTAAAGACAAATATTCAGTTCTATGCCGTGTTGCCTTGAAAGTGAAAGCATTATTCAGTTCAACCTATTTGTGTGAATCTTCTTTTTCCAATATGAAGTTTATTAAGAACAAATATCGCAATCGACTTACAGATGAACATTTGGATAATTGTATTCGAATGGCTGTATCAAATTATACTGCAAACATTAAAAAAATTATCGATGAGTCTGAGTGTCAGCCTTCTCATTGAACGTGCTTTTTTATTTTTCAATGTTTATGTTCATGATAGTGCGTAACTTTTTTGTTGTTATTATTAACTATTTTTAAATCTTACGTGACATGCCGTTGTGGCTGGATAAAAGTTTGTGTTTATTTTTCAAACAACTTCGTTTGGTAGGTAGGAATGTAGTTATTATTAGTACCTATGTATTATCTATTACCAGTTAAATAAATAGTAAAATAAATACATATAATGATAAATTAACTGTGGATTATTTCATTTACGTTGCGTTACGTGGCTTCCGTGTGGGTAGCTCGCTGTTTATTCCAAAATTAACAAGTAGCTCAACACATTGAAGAGGTTGGCGACCACTGGTCTATAACATCACCGATGAAAATAAGACATTTAGCATTTTTTATTAATTTGTATGTACACTTCTGTGCAATAAAATTAAGCACACACGGCTTTGTTGTATTTATTAATAGCGTTTTATTTTTGAAAGGTCTTAGTTTTGATGCTTTAATAAAGGTGTTGTTTTCAAGTTATGGTGTTTTCTCATTTATTGAAACTGCTACTCGACAATTAAAATAGACCCGAATTATACAAACTAGAATATTGTGAAGCATAGTCATAAGGCTTGTGCTTAATTTTATTGCACAGAAGTGTACATATTAATTCATTTCAAAATTATGTGAAATTCCTCTCAGATATTTTACTAAATCCCTGTTAGCATAATTTCTTACTATAAATTTAATATTTTATAATCTGCTTCTCAATTTTTTAAAATTTTATTGAAGGATTATGTCCGGCTACAAGTTATTCATAACATGTATCTCTACCAAACTGACAGTTTTTCATACCTTCTATAAATTTCCAAATAGTTGTATGATTTGTAGATAATTCTTGTTGTAAACGTCGATGGGCTGCTTCTGCGTGGTTGTTTGTTCTATCTTCTTCATTTACAACACGAACGTATAAATTCCACATACTATGCGGAAATAGTGGTGGTCTTCTTCCGTTTCCACGTCGATTACTTCGTTCAACATAATTGTCTTCAAACCAATCTAATATTGGGATAAGTTCATCTGGCAGTACATCTGATAGTTGCAGTGAAGCATCTTCAATACCTTCTATTAGAACGAAGGCGAGTGCGGTGAGCACCCCTGCTAGTAACGAAAAATCTGCGTCGTTCTCGTATTGCCGTTTAAGTCCTGCATGGTAAAGGTGTTTCTTCATGTTTTGTCCCAAATGGGAAAAGTACCCCGTAACTGAACGCCAGGTAAATTAGCGGTCATAATTTGAAATGCTACAGTTTCAAAATCGCAGGAAATTGCTTCAGGTCGAATATTAATCAAATCTTTGATCATTCTGAACAATTCGTCGTAGGTAGGGCTTCCAGTCCCGGGATTCTACCACAAAATCCGAGTACCGGGAGCACAACCAGCCCAGACGAAGTCCCGGGACTGGATATCAAAGAATTAGGGCGGGTATTCACCGGCGTCCGGCTTATTACTCATGCCTCTTGCACATTCTGCGTTTTGCGTAGGAAAGAGAGCTATTGTTTTCAGTAGGTTAGAATTAAACCCAAAGAGGATATATAAGAGAGGGAAAAGCAGCATTGGGAGTAGGAGTAGAGGTGGGCAATCCCATTCATTTTTGGGAGTCGATTCTTACGATTCAATCAATCAACATGAACCGATTCATTCGATTCGTTCATTTGAACGATTCAGTTTCGTTCGGTTGGGTCCTGCTGAATTTTAGATTTTGCACCGGGCGCATTTGTATTCTTGAAACGAGACGCTATGAATCATCAACCTTCCATACTATCTTTGCTGTGCTTGCTGAAATGCGCTTGCCGCTTGCCCAGTTATCAGTTTAATTGCATTGCAGTTGCAGGTATTACTTATGAAAACAGTAAACTGTGGCACCAACCAAATTTAAGATTCGGTTTCGTTTAGTTCGTCCCGTTCGCGTTCGGGTTTCAATTTTTGAATCGCGCATTGCGTGGTACGATCAAAATCTAATACAAACGACGAACCGAGACAAGAAGAAACCGATTCATAGGATTCACGATTCTTTATTCAGATTTAAATCACGCTGCGCAGCGTCGTACAAAACGTAACTTCGAATCAATTGAACGACGAATCGAGACAGGAAGAACCGATTCATACGATTCTTTGGTCGGAGTCGTTCAAATGAACGATTCGTTCATGAATCGCCCCACCATTGGCGTAACTAGGATTTTTGGCTGGGGAGGGCCAGGCCCCCAACCAACTATCGTCAATACCTATGTATACCCATGAAGACATGAATTTACGTACATACATAACTTTTTCGCATACATTTATTTGCATATTCTTTGACGCTGTTATACGAGGGTAGCCGCGTAAATTTCTGCAATCTAATAAAACAAAAGTTTTGTAGCCAAAATTTGTTTTTATTATTGTTTCTCAAAATATTTGCCCTGAAACTCGCATTCGGTAAAACCAATCTTCAAAACAAATTCCACTCTTCTTGAGTCACTAGAGAAACAAGGTTTTTGAAGCTTTCCACAGCATCTTCGAGAGTTCAAAATCGCACACCACGCATTTTATCCTTTAATGGAGGAAATAGAAAGTAATCGGAAGGTAATAGGTCGGAACTGTATGGGGGATAACTTCGCAATTTTAATCCGGAAGTCTCTAAAAGTTATTTTGTTTGATATGCGGTATGACTAAAAGCATTGTCATGGTGCAGAACGATCTCATTCCTTGGGCGCTGTAAACGAGCTTTTTGAACAACGCGTGGCAGCCATACTGTTGTGTACCATTCTGCAGTAACCGTACGTCTATTTTCAAGCACGACAGTTGCGATAGGTCGTGATTTTGAGAAGAAGCAAGCAATCATTTTCTTACCAACTGTTCGGGATCTCCTCATTTTAACTAGATTATGATTTGTTGGAAACATCCATTGGGCAGACTGTAACTTAGGTTCTAGTTCAAATGCATATATATCAGCTTTCGTCACCAGTTATGATGTAAACTGCTTTATATCTACCTTCATATATTTCTTTTACCAATCCACATGCTGTTGTTGTGTTTCTGTTAAACTGTGTGGTATCCACCCACAACAGACTTTTCTTACACCCAAATGATTATGTAAAATATTATTTATTGCAGCCATGTCAATGTCCAAGACGCTTTCAATAATTATATACGTGACTCGATTGTCCTACTGAATCATTCTTCTCACAGCGTTTGTGTTCGTATCGGTAACTGCAGAAATTGGTTCTCCTTCGCAAAAATCGTCACTAACTGACACTCGTTCAAATTTAAATTCATTAAACCAACAATAGACAGTCCTCTGATGCGAAGGCACTTGGTCACCAAAGCAGCACGAAGCCTTCCAAAACTTTCTTTCGGAGGTATGGAACTTTTAAAGGCATAGTAAATTATGGCTCTAAAATTTTCTCTCGTTACATTTATTTTTGCTGCACAACACTTATTTCAAAATTAACTATGTAATAACTGTTGCAATGATCAAAACTAAATTTGGACTGTTAAACTAGAAAACAACAAACATTGGTTTTATGTCAAGTTTGATTTCCATGGTGCACTTGATCTGTTGCTTTGCAGAAATTATGGGTGCTACCCTCGTAATACTATTTGTCTGAGTAGCATATTAATAAATTATTTCTCGGTTCATAAACAACATAAAAAATGTATAGACTATTTCTTGCAACTAAATGAAGTTGGCAGTAAAAATATTATTCCAGGAGAAACAGATTTTTTTGGGAAACATCACTTGGTTTCCATTTACACGTTTTTGAGCCACAATTTTTAGTTTTTTTCAGTATCGTCGAAGCAAATACTTTCTTGAAAATATCAATATCTTCTTAATTGTTATTGTGATTTCTCTTTGTTCTGTCTTGAGCTAGCAACTGTGGAAATTCAAACACTACAAAATTTACTTTGTTTACATAGAACACTATTAAACATAAAATTCTGGATCGTACTCTTCAAAGCTATAAACTCAACTCTTTAGGCAAGACAAACCTCCAAATAGCAAGTCACCGTAAGTCTGAACTGATGGATGAGCCTATAATAGGTAGTTAGCTGTATGTGGCCAGGGAGTAGTTAGCGATGCATTCAAGTTATCAGCTCATTTACTTACCCGCATATGAAATAATTGCAATTATATTTTTCTGTGCACATAAATTGGTTTTTTATTTATAGAAAACTTAAGAGAAAATAACTAAAATGGTGCACAATTAACTAAAAAAATATTCAGACGAAAACAGTCTTTTCAAAGTAATTATTAGCTAACTAATAATGTTTTCTCTTGCATATTATTATTCACTAGCGTTCTGCACCAAAATTGGGCGCGAAATAATTCTTTTAATGCAATTTGTACACGAGTGATCCATTTTGCGTGTCGAGTTAATTTTGAGGTTAGCTATTAACAAAAAAATCCACATAAATAAAGTCACTTATAAAAATTTGAAACCCCTACTACTGGCTTACTTGCGTCGCCCTGAGTCGATTGACACCAAAATCAGCCAATTCGGCCCACGGGTTCGCTCTCAAAGTGGCGTCAAGTAAGCAAGCAATGAAAATTATTATTATGTCGGATTCGAGCCATCCGTCCAACAAATGGTATTTATACTATAATGTTTTTAAGCCAAAAAGATAATAAAACCACAAAATGTAAGAACGTGTGGGGGTCGATAACCAACCCCGTAGTTTAAATGGGTTAATAATAAAAGCAGATTTTTAAATTTATTTAACTTCTATTTTTCTGGGGTGGGCCAGACGGCACTCTGGGGAGGGCCTGGCCCCCCCGCTAGTTACGCCAATGATGCCAACGCAAACACTTTATTTTTAGTTGTCCACTTTGGACATTTTTTGGGAGCATTACGAACTAGCGACATAATAAATTTTGACCAAAATAAGAGCTCTCTTCAAGTTGTAGAAATGCTTGTTGTGATCTATACAACATATACATCTGTTTTGACTGTACAACTGCAGTACTTACTGTTTATTTAAACCTTTTTAAGTGAACTGTTAGCAAGCGGCATTAATTAATGAAAAGGGGTACAGGTTGGACACCCCTGTCTATATTTTATGGGGAAGGTTTCACACTTCTAATTTCCTCCTACCCCTGTCTAGAACAAAGCCAAAAGGTTCTGCTAGCATTTACAAACATAAACAGTTCAATGGGGTTTGTTTATTTGACTAAGCTAAATATTAGATACCTAAGCTGAATAATGTGTTTATCGGTTGCAGGATATTAATCCCTTGTTTACATATACAAAAGTAGGCTGGTAACTAAATCATAACTGATCTGTACGGTAATAGTCCATTACCGTACATGGCAACCATAACCATACAGCAACCGATAAACTATTGAACAAATCACGGATGTTATGAATCATAACAGCCTCAGATGTTTTAAAATCCTCGCTCTGCGAGCTCGGATTTCAATACAACATCTGCGGCAGTTATGATACTCATAACATTCCTCGATATGTTAATAACTATAGCTTCTCTTAATCATTGCTAGTACTTCTTATGAAAATCTAATATAAACTTACAGCTTTTGGTTAAGAATTGTTTATTTTGTATTCTAATTTTCACTTAGGTATAGGTACGTTTATTAATTATTGCTGAAACCAGTTTTACTATATTATCAGAATAAATTATACTTTTGTAGCATGTGAATTTTTTTGATTGTCAATGGTGTTTATTAGTGATCGGCCGATACGGATTTTTTTTGCCGATACCGATAATCGGCCGATACCGATATTTTAGTTGCCGATACCGATATAATATCGGTATCGGCACTACATTTTTAAAAGGTTTGTAATTATTAAATACACGTTGATATAAGTAAAAATTGTCAACTCCGCATCGATGCGGACGTGACATTAACCAATTTCGGTAATTCCCCGACAGTGTCGTGGTGATTACCCGTTTTACAGAAAGTGTATTGTTTCATTGTTTGCGCCAGTGCACAGTGCTGCTGCAGTTGCTGCTCAGATAACGATTGTGTCGTGCGGTATTATAATCTTTTAGGATTCAAATAAAAATACGATGGGAGAAAATAGCGAAAATAAGTTTTTACATACAAATAATTAATAAAATGGTTGATCTTAAATTTGCCGATATATATCGGCAAAATTTCGCCGATACCGATTATCGGCAAAATTTGCCGATATTGCCGATAAACCGATATTTATATCGGTATCGGCCGATCACTAGTGTTTATGATTATATTAATAAAGTATTCTGCCAAAAAGATGTACCTAACTAATACACGATTCGCTGAAATGTTTCTTGATTTGTGAAGTGCATGTGTTACAGTAAAGTAAGATGCCACAAAATTTAGTAAGTTTATGAATATGGAGAGATTACAGTTTCAACATCTTTGTTGAGAAGCATTTAAGGACACAGGTTTCTCTCAACGTTTTACATTCATTTGGACTAGTGATGGGCATAACCGGACAATTTTCATAACCGAATTATTTGCGTTCGAATGATATTAATAACCGAATGATTATTTGAATAATCATTCGAATAAATTTTGGCTCTCGATTCGTTTCGATTAAGTCAGCCGGTTTGCCGGTTGGCGGTTCACCGTCATCTGCATCGGCATCGTAACTTGCAGAGGAACTCAGTTAATCGTTAATTATTATAATAATTGTATAAATGATTTTTATTTGATTTCTAAGGAGTTTGTGCAATAAGTAATTGTGGATATGAATGAAATATATCTGGGTACACCTTTATTGTTTTCGATTGCTGGCGATTTATAATAATATAATAATAATTAATAATATATTGTTGTAATTGTATGTTTTACGACTCGCTATTCTGCATTAGCTCGATTACTCGTGCATTCTTCCGATCTATAACCAAAACATAATATGTACATTATGTGTTATGTATTGGAAATTAAGAGGTATGTATTAAGAAGTGTAGAAAGAAAGAAATATGCGGGAGTGCTTGCTAATCGCAATAAAAACAGTGGTCAAACGTTTATCTTTATCGATCGGGCGGGTTAAAGGCGGCCGTCTCTTGTTTTGAATCTTTGGGGATGTAAGCAAACAAACATTTATTTATAGCTTGCTGCGTTTGCAGTTTTTAGGCGTTCAGGTTTCAGGTCCCCAGAATTTGATAATTTGATTTTTTTTATGATAGGAGGTAGGTACGAGATAACCAAATGGTGTTTTCAGTACAACCTGCTTTGCTAATGAGTTATGAATGACGTATTTACAGAATTTCCATCACTCGCAGGTCGCTGAGATAAGGCACGTAGTAGGTATCACGATGAGGTTATTTTTCATTCGAATGCTTGGAACGAGAACCGAGTTACACCGGTTATTTCAATAACCGGATAACCGGTTATTTTTTATTCTAATAAGCCGATCACTAATTTGGACGTTGGGATACTTTGGTAAAGTTTCCCGAAATAGATCTGTACCACCCAGTAAAGTATGAACGAAAAGTAAAGTCATTAGGAATACCTATGGAATTTTCAAGTCGTGTATTATAGCACCATAAAAAATAGCAACTGCCAGTGTCACAGTTTCATATTTTGTAGTGTTATAATACGACTCCAAAATTCCGTAAGTATTCCTTATGAATTTAATTTTTGCTCGTACTATAGGTATTTCTGAGCAGTAAAAATATTTGAAATTGGCGCCATTTTTCTTTTGTTTACGCTTTTTGTTCCGCCAGTGAAAGTTGATGGCGTTAGTATCGCCTTGCCGCCAACAGTTTATTAGGAACTTTTGCCTCTCCTATGTATTCTCTTTGATTAAACCAGTGTTGTTTCAGCCACATTTGCATATCTTCTTCGATTTATGTATTTGTCTGTTTATTTTGTTGGATTTAGATATATTTTTCGCGAAGTCGTGTGCGTACGTAGTAACAGTAAGGTAACTAAATTTGTCGACTTTTAAAATTATGTGCGAAGAAGCTGAATAATTTATATTTTTGGGTTTTAAATGTGTTTGTTATTTGTCTGCTAAATCGTTACAATTAGAATGAGTTCCGGTTCGCAACCTACCTTCATTCTATTTGGCAACAATTTTATATATTGAAGATAAACAACTGGCGAAATGTAAAGTTTGTTGCTCTAAAATTATCATAATCAGAGGCAGCTTAACGAAAGAATTACACAAGCACTTTGCAGTTCAAACAAAAGCAAAAGATGAAGAGCGACAGATATTTTTAGTATCAGAAGAAAGCAATGAAGTTATAGACAAGCCCCAACGCAGATTATCGGCACGGAAATACTTTATTTAACTTAAAACACTTGTTTTTCTTTGGAAATTGCATTCGGAAATTTCACCTGAACTCTATTTTCCTTTCGGGACCATTTTCGGGATCTTCGGGACTAGTCCCGGGACTTGAAATTTAGGTCGTAAGTTCCGAAAACACTTTTGGTCCCGGGACTTGGAAACCCTAGTCGTAGGTAGACCGCTGCTCATTTTGAAGACAGTAAAATAGAGGATGTACTCCTGCATATTTTTTACACATTATTAAGTAAGTTTTGAAAAACAAGAGTAGGGAAAATTTAAACGTACCATTAGCGTAAAACTCGGCAGTTTTTCATAACCTCTAAATTTCGGTGTCTGTCAAATATTAAAATTCGAGACGGCCCTGTGAAACAATTTTTTGGCTCCGCTCAATTGTTTCGCCATTTACCTAATTATTTCTGGTCTAACCTGTATATTTTTATTTAAATTATAATCCATTGTATTTCGAATTATTTCAATTTATTAGTTCGCTCATTTCGTACCGATTCTGGAAAACCCAAAAACTTCCACTTGCTTATCGCGAGGTGGCAACGTTCAGCTGGTTTTCGTTAGTGGCCGAATGCGCTAGGATTCGTTTCCTGCACCTCGACGAAGCAACTTGTTTCTAAAAGGTCTCGTTCGTGCGACGATTAATTTTTGAAGGGCTGATGGTTCTGATTCAGGTACGATTGAGATTTTCTGCTTGCTATTCTTGTATTAATTATGTTTCTTTAGCTCTTAATTGACAGTTTTACCTGACTTAATTTTCAACACCGGCTAATGTCCTACCTGGCTTCTGCAATTTGAAAGTGGCTCTGCTTCAATTACGGGCGCATCCAAGGTGCTTTTAACCACAGGGTATAGCAACCCCCGGCCAGCATTTGCCTGTCAGCAATTTATGGGCGTTGGAGGTTCGAAGTTAGTGTTACCTTTGTGGTGAATACCGCATTAAAAGTAGATGTAAAACAAATCTTTAGCTTCGTCTATTTGTTTCGCCAATTAACCATCTATTTCAGGCCAGCCTGTATATTTTCACTTGAGTTATAATTCGCTGTATTTCAAATAATATCAAATCTTGTTCCGCGCAAGAATACCGATTTTGGTTTTCCCGAAATTCACTTGTTATCGCTCCGCTTCAGCTGGCAGCTGTTTCTTCGCGTAGTGGTCATTCGATTTCTGCATTGCTTTGAAGCAACTTGCTTCCAAGAAGGCATTTTTGCGTGCTATTTGCACCGTAGTTATTTAACTTTGTTTGAGAGCTGATAACTGAAATCCGGTATGATTGCACTGCTTTGTTTGGTATTCAAATAGTAATTTTCCCTTTTCTTAGCTCCTAAGTGTCATTTTGAACCCACAACTTCAATCTGGGCGCTTTTAAATGACAGTTTGAATCCATCAATTCATTCTGAAAACCAGCCGCTCCGATATCGATTTAGTCAAATGAGTTCAACCTCAATCATTCCCACCTGGAATTAATTGCTGCTTCAAACACGGGACACGAAGACAACTCTGAGGGGTAGTTCCGACATCATTCTGGACCAGTTTATCTTCTGCATGTGACAGACTGTTTATAATCCAGGTTAGTTCTTATTTCAACGTTTATCGCTCACACCGGCCACAGATGTGATTTTGGTTCGGCTGATTACAACGGCTCTTCGTCACAAATAATAAGTATTATAAATTTAATTGCCAATGGTTGCAATATTTAAAATTTATTTTATTATAGAACTTTCATTTAAAGTTTATTAAGCAATTTCTGTAAAAGGTGACTACACGCCGTTTGCAATTAGAAACCGAGTTAACGGTTAAACTATATGACTGTGGTAAGCTTACCACACGATTGAATTGTGTTTCAAATTTAATCTGAGAACTCAAAAGGGGTTCACTTTTTTCTGTCGTGCGTGCTTCATTTCTAAGCATAAATACAGTACTGTGTTATACATATTGATTCTATTAAAATCAATTTAAAGATTTATTACTGATGTTGCAAGACAACTATTAATTGATTATTAAATAAACTTTTGTTGTTTGTTATTACTTAAACTTTAGTTGTTTGTTATCACTCTATTCTTTACTTGAAATCTTGGGATTTCTGGCGCCCTGTGTTTTTTTAAAAGGAGCTTGCAGAAGTACAGCTGATGCTTAGAACCTACGACCCAAGGCCGCCGAAATTTGAGTTAGCTAGGGCCATCGCGGTAAGTACAGAGTTTTCAGAGCTGCCGTGGTGTATAAACGGTAAGGGGGTTGGTCTGCGATTTTTACTACCATTGATTATTATTAGTAATCAATCGCAGGTCGGCTTCTTTATTGTTTCAGATGGTCTCCCTGCCTTCAAGCTGATTCAGACTGGCTATTCCGGCATTAATATGATATTAAATTATCTTCGAATCTTGAAATTTAATATCGTACATTCCATAACTATCAGTATTTAAAGTTTAAATTTATACTTTCCGTTATTACTAACATGTAAAGTTTAGACGCATACGTTAAATCAGTTTTAATATTTGAAGTTTAAATGCGTATACTTAATTACCATTCATATTGAAAGCTACAATTTATATGTGTAATCAACCTTTGTAAAAGGAGCATTCACGTTTTTTGCCTTCAATAGCTTGAACAAAAAGGTTTTTTTAAATGACAGCGATATGCCTATTACTCGATTTATTTGTGGTTACAATTAATTTAATAACCTGAAAGGGATTGTTGATCTTGGTGCATGTCGCAACCTTCAATTAATTTGCACATTTTTATCATTATATTTTTTATGACCAAATTATTCTAATTATGTAATATTGAATTATCATTATAGACTGCAAGACTATCTAGCGTTAATAAATAAACGCTCTTGCACTTGTAGTAAGTTATATTATTCGAAACCATTTGGTTTCTGGCGCCCATTTGTCTTTTGTCTTTGAAGCATTTCCAGGATAGTACAGTTAATAAGAATCTACGATCCAAGGCCGCCGAAATTGAGCTAGCTCGGCCTGCGCGGTAAGTTATAATTTTTAGAGCTTCCGTGTAGTGCGTACTTTAAGGAGGGTAATCTGCGATTTTTTACTACCATTGATTATTTTAATTAATTAATTAAATAATTAATTCGAATAAGCCCATCACTAATTTGGACGTTGGGATACTTTGGTAAAGTTTCCCGAAATAGATCTGTACCACCCAGTTTTGGTTCCGGGACTTGGAAACCCTAGTTAGGGTTTCCAGTCCCGGGATCCGGTCCCGGGACAGTCCCGGGATTATATCATAGAAACCGAATCCCGGGACCATAGCCAGCCCAGGCGAAGTCCCGGGACCATGTCAACATGCGTGCGTATACTCGATGTCAGAGAATTAGGACGGGTATTCACCGGCGTCCGGCGTATTACTCATGCTTTTTGCACATTCTGCATTATTTGCCTTTTGCGTAGGCAGGAGACTCAGGAGAGGTATTATTTTCGGTAGGTTAGAATTAAACCTGTGTGTTGTTTCAGCCACATTTGCATATCTTCTTCTATTTATGTATTGGGCTGGTTCTTTTGTTGGATTTAAATATATTTTACGCGTAGTCGTGTGTCTACGTAGTAACAGTAAGGTAACCAAATTTGTAGACTTTTAAAATAATGTGCGAAGAAGCTGAATAATTTATATTTTTGGGTTTTAAATGTGTTCCTTATTTGTCTGCTAAAGCGTAACAATTAGAATGAATTCCGATTCGCAACCTACCTTCATTCGACATTAAAAAAAATAACGATTTGAAGTCAATATGGCAACAATTTTATATATTGAAGATAAACAATTGGCGAAATGTAAAGTTTGTTCCTATAAAATTATCATAATCCGAGGCAGCTTGACGAAAGGATTACACTATCACCTTGCAGTTCAAACAAAATCAAAAGATGAAGAGCGACATTTTTAGTACCAGAAGAAAGCACAATGAAGTTATAGACGAGCCCCAACGCAGATTATCAGCCCAGAAATACTTTATTTAATTCAAAACACTTGCTTTTCTGTGGAAATTGCATTCTGAAATTTCACCTGAACACTATTCTCCGTTCGGGACCATTTTCGGGATCTTCGGGACTAGTCCCGGGACTTGAAATTAAGCTCGTAAGTCCCGAAAACACTTTTGGTCCCGGGACTTGGAAACCCTAATTAACATAAATGGCAAAATGCTTAACAACTTAAGGTTTGCGATGAACTAGTAGCAAAAACGAGGGAAGAACTACAAGACATGTTAAATGAATTAAAGATCGAATCATCAAAAGAAGGATTAAAAATTAATTAAGAAAAACTAAAATTGTCACAAATACGGAAGAAAATATATATGTCACAATGATAATAACACCGTGGAAAAAGTAACGAATACATAGTCTCTTGGGAAAATATTGAAACAAGACAAGAAAAATCATATCAGCCGAAATACTCAGGCGTATATGGTTGGGATGGGTTGCATTTGGGAAAAATAGCTATATATATATAAAAAAACAAACGGGGTAAATAGGTAACAGCTACTTCCGGTTATGAAATACGGAGCACAAACATGGACCCTTTCCAGAAAGAGCATAAACAAATTAGCTAAAGCCAAAGATGTATGAAAAGACAAATGGTACACATCAAGCTTAGTGATAAAAAATATAACCAATGAATCCGCGAACAAACTAAAATAATAGATATTACCGAGTATGTAGGCACATTGAAATGGAAATGGGCGGGGCATTGCGTAAAATTAACGGACGGTCGCTGGAACAACAAAATACACAAACGGAAACCGTGGACTGGAAAATGAAGAAGAGGTCGCCCCCAAATGAGATGGCCAGATGACATTAAACGGTTTGCGGGGGTAACATGGGGAAGAGCGGCGAAAGACCGAACAAGATGGAAGGAAATGAGGAAGGCCTTTGTACAGTAATAGATAAATGCGGTCTGAAAATAAAAAGAAGATAGAATATCAGCCCTAAATTCAAAATAAAAAGTCAGAAAGATTCGGGAGCGAATGAGATGCTGAAAAGTGGAGAAACTGCATTAATCACTGTGAATCTCTTATCAGAAGTGATTGGGTGAAATGTATGGGAGAACATTATGTGGTTGACGCTCCTCCTGTGGTAATTTTGTTCGCAAAGTCATCCGATTCTTATGAAGATTCGGATTTGGAATTATCAAATTGACCCCTTCAGCTTTAATAAACAGCCGTAACAGAAAATACAACAGCAAAAGCACAACACAATGTTGAAAAATGTGCAAATTCTCAGTTTGTCAATGGTTTTGAATTAATTTATTAAGTTCTCTCTGGCATGATATTGATGTTTTTTCTAATTTGTTTTTTTTTGTACACAAAAATGTCTTTACAATAATTTAAATAAACCCGTTTCCTAAAGAAATGTGAACATTTTATCTAGGTGAATATTATTTTTGTTTATAAAAATGTTTTTTAGGGGGTAGTTTAATTGATATTTTGTTCTGACGTTATTGTATTTTGCACATTCACTAATTATACAAGGTGTTTCATAACGGACGGAGGAGACTGAAAGGGTAGCTAGAGGAGACCAAAATAAAGTTATTTTCTTAATAACCTTCTAACCAAAACCCAACACCAAGAAAGTTACAGCAAGTTAAAGTTGAATAAATTAACGAGCATTATTTAAAAACTGAAGTAGTAATTTACGTTTTAAGTTCAATCAGGGGATATTTGAGGGTTAACTAAACAATGCTGAGTTAACAAAATTAGTAAAAAATAAATAACATCAAAATTACGACTATTTACATTTTTCTTAAAAATGCTTAAAAATCGGTGTTTTCTGATGAAGAACCTTTATGTAATAATAACTAAGAAACAAGTAGCAGTAGAAATTTGTTTGAGTGTTAATTCATTTTAACGTCAAAATTAAGATAATCGGCTATTAAGTGTTTAATTCAACTTAAATGGCTAACTACAGCAATGAAGAATGATTATTATGTATGGAGCTGCTGCACGTGGAAGACGTATGTATTCGGAAATATTTCCAGATTACCAGAAACGCGAAAGAGAGACTGAAAATTTACAATCTAAGAAAGGCCATGGTAACGGCAGACCAAATCAACATGGGGTGAATGTGGAGGAAGAACTTTTAGAAATGGTTGATACTGATTCAACTACAAGTACACGACAAATTTACCATCAAGTTGGAGTTTCTCCATCCTTTGTATGGCGCACATTGAGCAGCAATGATTTGTACCCCTATCATCTGCAAAGGTTGCAAGGACTGACTCATACGGGTTGTCCGCGAATGGCTGCTAAATCGCACTAACTGGGAAGCAAAATTTCCAATACACGTATTGGTGACGGATGAAGACTGTTTTACTAGGAATGGTGTTCTCAACTTCCACAATTCTCACATATGGGCTGATCAAAATCTGCACGCTATTTGCCAGAGTAGCTTTCAGCAACGTTTTAGCTTGTATCTGCGAGCTGGTATTTTGAACAGCACCTTAATAGAGCCTTACGAATTACCAGCACGGCTTAATGAACATTCTTATTTGCAATTTTTACAAGAAGTTCTGCCAGAGCTCCTCGCAGATGTTCTTTTGGATGTGCGCCGTACCATGTGCTTTATGCATGACAGCTGTCCTTCACATTTTAGTCACGCTGTACGAGATTATCATTACCCCGACACCATCTTTCCGCAGAGATGAATCAGTCGGGGTTAAATACTCTTTAATAGAATTCCGTCATAGATTCCAATTACCTACATTCTCATTTTATCACTAAATGCATTCCTTATTCGTGCATTTGTCTACTAATTGCCGTTTGAAACGATGGCAATATATATTGGAAAATTAGTATTATTCTCCACTTTTAAGTGCCGCAGTTCTCTTTGCTATTATCAATCTCAAGCGACACACACGGACAAGTAATACACAGCCAAAGACGCGAAATTATGTATAATGTGTATAATTATTTTTTTTTTAAATTAAACCCCTTCGATACATTAAAACAACTTAAAGAAGATATAGCAAAAGCAACAGAAGCGTCTGTGAGATCAGCGGCAACGATTATCAAAGAAGGTGAAAGTCCAGCTGAAGATGGCAAACAAAATTTTTTACACCAGGTAAGAGACGCCCACGTCAATCTCCTGTAACGGACTTAAAACATTATGAAAGAAGGCGATTATTGCAATATAATATACAATTACCATAAAACAAAAGATGCAAGAGTGACAATTGGTAAATTACGTGCAAAACTTCAAGAGAATTTATGGTGAAATGGTGTAACCACATCTTTAGGTGTTATTTTAAAAAGATTTCGGGTTTAAACGGTATCAAATTCAAAAAACAGAAAACTCTTAATAGAAAGAAACGACATAAGGGTTTTAAGAATTAAATATTTACAACAAATGAAGTACTACCAGGAATCAATTCGCCGACCGTGTACATGGATGAAACGAATGTTCATAGTGGACATACGCTACGCATTCTAAGTCAGGGAGTGATGACAGTGTTAATGGACTCTTGTGCAATATTTCTTAAGAACCAAGAATGATTGTGATTCACGTAGATTGGTAAAATGGGTTTTTTCCAGGCTGTAATCTAGTATTTAAGTGGAGACTACCATAACGAAATCAACTCGGCCAAATACCTACGAAAAATGGTTACACGAACAACTTCTGCCAAATTTACCTCCGCAGTCAATTTTGGTAATTGATAAAGCACCATACCACAATGTTCAAATTGACCGTTTTTCTATAAGTAACTCAAAAAATGCAGATATGGTGAAGTGGTTAACAGAAAAATATATTCCTTTCACTACTCAAATGTTTACACCACAATTATACGGAATAATAAAGCTTCACAAAAACGCCACATTACGTATAAATTTGGTTCCATTTTGAGTAGTGAGGAGCACGAAGTACTACGGCCTACCTCCCTATTACCCCCACTTAAACCCAATTGAGTTAATATTTGGGCTCAAGTAAAAAATAGGATGGCAAAAAGAACTACCACATTTAAAAACATTGTTAGATGAAGAACTAGCGACCGTGACGCAAGAAAACTGGCAAAAATGCTGCAACTGAGCACGAAATTAGTTATTTAAAACACGAGAGAATAATTAACCTACAAACTGAAGAAATCGTGATAAATCTAACAGATGACACTAAAGCCGAAAGTGACAGGTTTAGTGACGAGTGAATTATATAAATTTAAAATTTAAATTGTGAACCGAATATTCGCCCGCGCTCCAATGCCTACTGTTTATTATGACCACAGTAGTTTATAGACTGTGATTATGACATAGGTAAATTAGAAGTGTAGTAAATGCAAACCTTTGTTAAATCGATATTTATGGATTAATAACAGTAAAATTAAGGTCGTAGATAAAATATTGTATGCAACGCGTGCTAAAAGTCGTTTATGCACGAGACATGTTATGAAACTCAGCCTTCGGCTTCGTTTCATAATTTTCATGTCTTGTGCATAAACGTCGACTTTTAGCACTTGTTGCATAAATAGCTATTATCCCCAAACGTCATACAAGTGACAACTTGTGTGTCTTTATTGACAAGGTAAAAGTGTCACTTTATCTGATTAAGCAGATAAAATAGCAACTTTATGTGCCTAATCACATAAAATCGTTGCTCTCTTTCTTTCTTTCTATGTTTGTTCGCTATCTCCTCCGAATATACTGGACCGATTAAATTGTATGATGGCTTAAAATTTTGATAATTTTTAGACTTAGATCGTAGGCCGGTTTTTATTTTCAAAAAAGTACGAAAAAGTTTTAATTTAATTAAATCCTTTAAGCAGCGAAGCGGAGCATCTGTCGCCGTGGGTTATGGTGTGACAGGTGCTGTGGCCGTGTGCTATTAGCTCGGGTGATTCAGTATGTTCATATATCATTATAATACCGCGTTATTTAAACTACTGAGGTTGGCGCAGGGGTAAAGTGCTCGCCTGTCACGCGGGTGGTCCGGGTTCGATTCCCGGCCGATGCATCCTTTTTTTTAATTTACTTTAATGAAATTTATCTGAATACGTTTGCGGATAAAATAGTATATGTTATTCGGAGTAAAAGTAACTTTATGTGGCTTAGCTGAATTATTTGCCTCACTGACGTTCGGCTAAATAAACTTCAGCTTCGTCACATAAAGTATCACTTTTACTCCTAATAACATAATCTACTATTATTTGAAATCGGCATTAAAGTACCTCGAAATCGTCATTAAAATACGAGAAATCGGTATTAAAGTAATCCATTGTTCTTTTACTATTTGTAGGTGGCGAGGCGACAGATAAACGTCAACCAACGTTAACATAACCTACAAATGTGGATTACAATGTTGTAATTTCACGATTTCTCGATTTCAAATGAAACATAATGTACTCCTCGGCACTGAAGTTCCTTTTTATCCCTCATGTGGTTTATTTTCCTTGGCCCTATAAAAAGCTAAACTTCGGTGCCTTGGTATACAAACTACTATTGTAATAATACGCTATTATTTATTTATGGTTTGTTTTTCGTGTTTTGTGCTAGTTGTTTTCGATAGTTTTTGTTGTAAGTTATTAAAATGTAAGGACTTGTTAATAGTTGGTTATGTATCAAGGGCATAAGGAAGCTGTTATGGCCCGACGCGAAGTAGATTAAATTTTTATATTCAAGTAGTCGTTTTATTGGACATCACAGTAAGTCAAAATAACTGAATAACTGTGTGATTAATTGCCTTGCGTAACTAAATTCGACGCCGCCTTTGGTAACGTGTTTGGGTGTTGTTAAGATGCCGATCACTACCAAGTGTACGATCGTACCTGCGCTGTAATAAGCAAACTTTCGCTATGCGAGCAGTATATTTAGTTTGTGTTCTAGTAGAAAATTCAGGATTTTTGTTCTTTTTTTCAATAATTTGTCGGTAACGTAACCCTATTACTCATATTTTAAAGGTGTTGTTTCTTATCCCTTTAAATGGATCATCTTAAAACAGGTTAGAATTGTTTTTATGTTTAAACACGAATATAATAAAGTATGACCACAAATTATATTCATATAGCAAGGATATGGAATCGTTCCTAATTTATGAATGCAACTATGTTTATACTTAAATGTCAAACTTGACATTTAATTTTTCAGTGAATTATAATTTATTGCATTCATAAATTAGAAAGTATTCCACAGCCATACTAGTTTAAAATAATTTTTGATCGTACTATAGAATAGAATAAACAGTTGAATTTAGCAGTATGAAATAAGATATCAGAAGAACGCCATTAAAAAGAGTTTTCAAAATACGTGGTGTTTCGTTTAAAAACCGAAAAATTTAATTTGCAAAATTTTGAGCACCCTGTATAGTATTAATGCTAGAGGAACCATTTCATATTCGTAAAGTAACGTTTTTTTTCAATTGTTCATAATTTCAAAGCAGTTAAGTTTAGACCCAAACAACTATGTATTAAACCTAAATATAGAACGCTCTATATAATTAAAAAAAAACGTTTGGCTCGCTACACCTTTTGAGCCACCCTGTATGTTTTACTAATGTGCACCATCTTAGTACTTACAACTTTTATATATTAAGTAAAGAAATGTTATGTGACTTTCATACTTTTAGATGTATCTTCCACTCTACATCGTTTATTTATCTTGAACGAAAAGTGACATTTTAAAAGACGAGAAAGTTGTTTACGGCCGAGGCGTCAGCCGAGGACGGAATTACTTGCGAGGATCTTTAAAAACACTTTTCGTTTGTGGTGAATACAACGGTTTATTTCATACTGCAAGTTTAATGAATTTTAAATAAAAAGTTGTAAATCATTTAAAATTTCATGTCAACAACTGACGTATAATTTTAAAGTACTTGAACTTTAATATTTTACTTTAAGGTAGTAGGACTTTAATGTTCCATTTTTTGTACCATAATAGTAGTTTATTTATCTAGAACGAAAAGTGCATTTTAAAGAACAAGAAAGTAGTTTACGGCCGAGGCGTCAGCCGAGGACGGAATTACTTGCGAGGACCTTTAAAAACACTTTTCGTTCGTAATGAATACAACAGTTTATTTCATATTGCAAGTTTAATGAATTTTTCCGTCGACCTCGCTATAAAATGTGATTTTACGGACGCATTTGGGTACCAAAAATTCCACTTTTTTGGACACCATTAATTTTTCGTCCGCAAACACTTTTCGTCCCGCAAATGCTTTTCGTCCGCGAATGCTTTTCGTCCGCAAACACTTTACGGCCGCACTTTACAGCCGCAAACGCTTTTCGTCCGTAAACACTTTTCGTCCGTAAACGCTTTTTGTCCTCAACAACTTTATAATTCGGACTTCACTTTAATTTTTTTCAAATTATGACTCGTCGACGGAAAAATTTAATATGCACCTTGGACGAAAACTGCTTTTTATGGCCTTGCCTGATTGCTTGCCTCGGCTATCGCCTCGGCCAGCAATTGCAGGCATCGTCCATAAAAAGCCAATTTTTCGTCCTTGATGCATAAATAACTATTATTTCATACTGATGTCAAAAATTACATTTTTCGGATTATTTATGGTACAAAAAATGGAACATTAAAGTCCTAGTACTTTAAAGTAAAATTTTAAAGTTCAAGTACTTTAAAACTTAATTATTGTACAAAACAATGGAACATTACAGTCCTAGTACTTTAAAGTAAAAGTTTAAAGTTCAAGTACTTTAAAATTATACGTCAGTTGTTGACATGAAATTTGAAATGATTTACGTTTTATTTAAAATTCATTAAATTTGCAGTATGAAATAAACCGTTGTATTCACCACGAACGAAAAGTGTTTTTAAAGGTCCTCGCAAGTAATTCCGTCCTCGACCGTAAACAACTTTCTCGTCTTTAAAATGCCACTTTTCGTTCTAGATAAATAAACTACTATTAAATATAAATCATTTCAAATTTCATGTCAACGACTGACATATAATTTTAAAGTACTTGAACTTTAATATTTTACTTCAAAGTACTAGGGACTTTAATGTTCCATTTTTTGTACCATAAATAATCCGAAAATGTCATTTTTGACATCAGTATGAAATAAATAAGTTTTAAAGTACTTCAACTTTAATATTTTACTTTAAAGTACTAGGACTTTAATGTTCCATTTTTTGTACCATAAATAATCCGAAAATGTCATTTTTGACATCAGTATGAAATAAATAAGTTTTAAAGTACTTCAACTTTAATATTTTACTTTAAAGTACTAAGACTTTAATGTTCCATTTTTTGTATCATAAATAGTCCGAAAAAAGGAATTTTTTCACATCAGTATCAAATAAAAAAGGTTAAAATTAGCAATAAAATAAGTCGTCCCAGCTTGACAAGTGTGCGTACACGGAATTGAGCAGTAACAGAAAAGGTGCAAACCTTCAGAAATGCCAACTTTGCACACAAGAAGAGACGGAATAGGACATTGGCCTATATTTTTAGAAAGAAGGGGACGGTGTAAATTTCCTAGGTGTAATGGTGTCCCGAAAATTGTCCCTGTCGAATGCAAAGTGTAGTTGTATTTAACGCCGACACAAAACTGTTTTATAATTTTCAGTAATAATGTATTAAGGGCAAATGCTTTTGCCGGTAAAAATGTTTTACGAAAGTATTTTGTTTTGGCAATGTCAAAGTTAGTTTGTCGAGGAGCATTGCCAAAAAAACAACAAATCTTAAGTAAAACATTTTTCGGGCAAAATCATGAGCCCGAAATACATTTTGTGGACTATCCCACATCTCTTATTATCCAATGAAAAGCCATGCTTTTTCAAAATTCAACCAATCGTGTGTTTTGTAGTGGCAAAAAATCGAAATTTTCCCTTGGGATTTTGTCAGTTTCTTTTGCCACTTGCATCCACGGCAACCACCAAATATGTTGCTTTAATCAAGGTGGTATTTAAGAAACGTCATTTAAACTGTCATTGCGCGTCAGTATAAATGTCAAAATGAACCGATATTTGGGAAATAGTCCACAAAATGTATTTCGGGCTCATGATTTTTGCTCGGCAAATGTTTTACTCACGATTTGTTGTTTTTTTGGCAATGCCCCTCGACAAACTAACTTTGACAAATTCCCTCGCCTTCGCTCGGAATTTGATCAAGTTAGTTTGTCTTGTGACATTGCCAAAACAAAATACTTTCGTAAAACATTTTTACCGGCAAAAGCATTTGCCCTTAATACATTATTACTGACTATTTCCCAAATATCGGTTCATTTTGACATTTATACTGACGCGCAATGACAGTTTAAATGACGTTTCTTAAATACCACCTTGATTAAAGCAACATATTTGGCGGTTGCCGTGGATGCAAGTGGCAAAAGAAAGTGACAAAATCCCAAGGGAAAATTTCGATTTTTTGCCACTACAAAAACACACGATTGGTTGAATTTTGAAAAAGCATGGCTTTTCATTGGATAATAAGAGATGTGGGAAATAGTCATACAAAATAAATTTCTCCAGCGATTGTCTACCTCCGGTACCTTTTTCCTAATATTGATGATGCTTGGTAATTTGAGCGTTGCTATAGTGATTCTATTACAATTTTTGTCTATTCTCTTATTCATTTTCTTCCATTTCACAATTTCTACCAATATGGCCAATTAACTGTAAAAAAATGTTTTCACAATTATATCAACTCTAGTTTGAAATTATCCGGACATATTGTCGGAATGAAAGGTCCAGAGAAAATTATTGTTTGTGTTATTGATGACGCCTGGGGTATTGTCATACGAGAATTAGTGAATGGTAAATCCCCTAACGCACGACAGTGTTGAAATATTGAACAGTTTATTTATAATATAACAAAGTATATTAATTAAGACAGCCAATTATGATTTAAAAAAAACAAAAACTAGTTAAATTCAATTTTTCTGTTTGAAACATCTATTCTTACGTTTCTAAAATTGAAATTTCCCAAAAAATCTTTTTAAACATTGCCAGTTTTTTCCAGTACTAAGCATATGCTTCAAATTGCAATTACGACGAAGCCAACAGGAATATGTCGATTATAAATGAATATAACGTCAAATGGTGCCTTTTAGACCTCAGAGCACACGAAACAACATATGAATGGTCAAACGTGAAAGTTAGGTTATTTACCGAAGTGCAGAAAGTCAGTTGCGCTTCAGAAACATTTGAAATGCTTTTAAGGTAACCAGCAATCAGATTCATCAATATCCATGTTCTTTACTTAGTCATGATGAACACTTACCTGTGTATTGATGTTCGAATTAAAGATATTGTCTAATTTACAACTGCTGGTAAAACTAACACAGAACGTCAGTTCTCCGTGCAACTGCTAACCTGAAGAGTGAAGACTAAGCAAATTAGCACAGATAACCAAAGCACAGTATATATACTTTATACTGTGACCAAAGCACAAGCGGTGTGCGGTGTTGCCACATTTGATCATATACAATGCCTTCCCGAAAAAGAAGCGGGCAGTAATAAAAATAGGAGCAAAGTATTGAATGCGATGGAAGTCCAATTTTATGTGCATCTGTCATTTCAAATACACCAACTGCACCAGCCAAGACTATCTAAAAAACAAAGTTTCTCAATTTATTGTAGTTTCTATCGTTTTGTATACTAATGGCTTTCCAAGAAGTCTCTCATACTTCAATGGTGCATTGCTTATGTGACTTAAAGCTAAAATACGTTACTTATATCAATATTGATTAACTAACGTTATTAGGCCCTTTTTCTTCGAAAACAGTCTGATGAAACTTGATGAGATTTTTTTTTTCTGAACTATTATATAATAGCTGCACCCGCAACTTATTTTCTCTAGCTGTTTGTGTATAAATATCAATGCTATTTTAACGATAAGATAGATGGTATAAATTTATAATTGCAGCAACCTACTACGATTAATTGCCCAAAATTAGTTCTCCAAAATTAGAAAATCATGTCAGAAAATAAAAAGGTTTTTAACAATTTAACGGAAAAAATTGTAACTACACTAGTATGTAGTGGAGTATGGAAAATATGGAAAAGGTTTTTCTGAGCAGTTATATGCAAGCTAAACTTTTTTTAAATCACAACTGTTTGAAGCTTTTAATAATAAATGAACGCAAATATTTTCAGTATCTCAATGACACTAAAATTATGTTTTTTTTTTTTATTTTGAAAGATTGTTTGCATTTTATTTTAAACTGCCATTGTATGTACAACAATTTAAATATTTCTGTTGTGTGAAATTATATACACGCAATAGAATCGCGAAAATGGAAACAGAATCTACTAATCTACAGTGTGTCCCCGGATTAAGTTCACTATAAGTATAATCGACAAAAAAAATTACAATTTTATTTTAATGTTTTGGGATTCCGCCCTGCTTGGTCTGAAGAGAATTTTAAGAGTATTTACAGTTTTTGAAAACACAAGTTGGCCTTGACAGTGAAGCGAAAACTATTTTCTTTTCAGGTAAATTACCCTTTCTGTTCATGATACGGCAATATTTTACCGAGAAACGTTATTCAGAATGATAAACTATGATCCTATACAAAATTTCAGGAAGATCTACCTACAAATAAAACCGTTAAAATTGTATTTATTAAAAATGATGGTTACATTTAAGTAGGTAGAACTTCCTAAAATTTTGTATGGGGCCATAATTTCCCATTCTGGACAACTCTTCTTAGTAAAATTTTGCCGTATTATAAACAAAAAGGGTAGTTTACCTGAAAAGAAAATACATTTTTCTTGTTGAATCTAAAAATAACGGTTTAATCTAAGGATGTAGAACTTACTAAAATTTTGTATAGGGCCATAATTTATCATTCTGAACAACTTTTCTTGGTAAAACTTTGCTGCATCATGAATAAAAAGGGTAGTTTACCTAAATAGAAAATAGTTTTTTCAAATTTTTCATGGCCGGCTTAATTTCTAAAAATTAAAACTCTGCTTAAAATTGCTTTCAGACCAAGCAGGGCGGAATCCGAAATCATTAAAATAAAATTGTATTTTTTTTTGTCAATTATACATATAGTGAACACAATCCGGGGACACACTGTATATTATGAAAAATGTGAAAACGTTGATATTTTAGCTTCTGGCAAAGTTCAAGGAAAAGCAGTCGAAAGAGATGTTTTTAATTTGATTTTATTATTTTTGTGTGCCGAACTAGAGTCCAAAATTTGGGGGTACTGAAGCTCCACAACAATTATTACTATTTCGTTCTGCTTGAACAAGTGGTCTGTATTTCAGACGTCAGGAGTTTCAAAACTTCAGAAAAAAGTAACATATAGGTCCGTGTGTAGTGTGCAAAAAAACGCTGAAAATGATCTACATTAACATCTTAAAAATGTCCAGTTTAAAACTGTATGTATATAGAAGTTTATCGCTACTGAACAAGGCTACGTACAAACTTGAATCTCAAGATCTACCATAAAGATTCATTCATTCATTAATTCATAATCTATAGCCTCTTTTTACCTTTCGGTGTCGAGGACCTCGCGGGAAGTGCAACACGAGTTAAAATTCATACCTAAACATATGTGCAAATAACATAAAACGTGTTTCCGTTTTAAGCAACTGTTTTCGAAGCTTTGGGGTCATTTTTAGAATAGTGTTGCACTAGGGATAGCATGGAGCAGTTTTTGTTTTTTCTATTGAGCCCGTGCTTTCAGGTTTTGCTATATTATGTTATGATCCGCCAGATGTACGATGGAGGAAATAGGTTTAAAATTGAGCCGTTAATTCATGAATGCTATTAGTCACGAGCACCAATAATGTGCCATTTCATATTTAAAGGTGACAAGGGATAGAAATTTGCATCCGCATCTTTCGATAACTTTAAAAAAATCTTGTCGGGATGGAGACTTGATCGCGCTAGCTCAGGTTCAACTCCATGACTGGGTAGCTAAGCAATTGCTTGACGTTTTTTACTAGCAGTTCGCATACAAATGGAAAAACACATACAAATACAAGCGACCATCCCGCGCAAAAACTTATCACTTTTTCACAATAATATACCACACACACTGGCGAAGAAATCTCCCTGATATTTCTTAATTTGAATACTTCTAGTAGTGTTTCTTTCGCCGTTTCCCCATCATGCTTTATCATTTCAGCTATAATTCCTTTGTGTACTGCTGCTTTGCTTGTTTTTAGCTTACTTATAACTTTCTAAAATTTTTCTTTAGTTATATCTGCTACTTCGTCTTTCCTCCCCTTCCTCTTTCTCTCTTCTTCTCTTCTGATTTTGTGCTGCATCCTCGGCGTCTTCGTTGTCTGCTTATAATAGTTTCAGGAAATATCGTCTTGACCTTTCCATAATCCCTTCTTCTTTGTTTAATATGTTTCCTCTTTCGTCTTTAATGTTCTTAAGGGTGACCTCATTCTTTTGTTTTTGTTGTTTTAGCATTTCAGTTCCAGTATCAGCGACTTTTTGTAGTAAACGTTAATTTTAAGAGGTCGCCGGTCTACAGCCGCAGTGACCAATAGTTATGGCTTGGGAAACGATCCCCTGGGATAAGGGTTGAGGGTATGCAGGTCCACATCCTCAGAGACCAATGACTTGGAAAGCATACACTTTGTAGATGTTGAGTGAAAAAAGTCGTCAAGATTAATGCTGCTTTATTATTTAAAACCTATTCCCGGTCTGTCTGTCTGTGTGTGAAGAGAATATCTCAAAAGCGAAAACAAATAGGACGTTAAAACTTCATATCTAAGTTTTGTGTACTATCTGGATGCGACAGCAAGCTTTTGAAGAAAATTGCATAACCGAGTGTGTTTACTTTTCTAATTTTTCAGTTCTTTTCGGTTTTCTCAAAAACGGTTCTAACGATTTTTTCAAACGTTATATTTTTATACATTTTTAAAGTCTATTGATGTGAGACAGGTGATTTTCCAGTTGAATACCTCTAAAATGGGTGTTTTTGTTTTCTTTTATATAATGTAGTAGGTAAGCTAAAAATATTTTTTTTACTAATTATAAGATCACTCTAAAAGAAAGTTGTGTGCGTGTATCACACCAGATTTTTTCGTACTATTTTATTCTACCCGACAGATTTATAACGCATACACAGAATATAGAGTTTTTTACAATTATTATATTTCTTCTAGCTACTTGTTCTTACTTCGCAAAATAACTTGTAATATCTGATGTGACAGTGTTTAAATATAAACAGTAACACTATTTAGAAGTTTTTTCCCAACTTTTTGTATAACATAGTTTAGGTATGTCATTTTAGGACAGTCTCCCCTACTTACATCAGAAGCTTGTTGCGAGAGTTGCTCGGGAGAGCAACCACGATTCCATTATTCAACGATAACCAAAGAAATACTCGCAATATAAATTGTGTGTAAGTGCAGTAGGCATTGAACTAATGGATTAAGGGAGAGTGTTGACCAACTTGGTGGCGCAGTTGATAGGCTGCCAGGCTTGCAATAAGAAAACCCTCGGTTCGAATCCATGGATAGGCGAAACTTTTTCCGCAGTCTATTGCCTCAGTACTCAGCCGGGCGATCATTTGACGGGGTACCATTAACGTCGCTCTCATCTGAAGACTGGTCTATGAAGTCGAGCAACAAGACTAAACACATGACTTTGGAGGTAGCAAAATAGGCCCATTGACGGGGCAGTGTGCGTCAATCTAATTTAGCTCACCAAAAAAGTCTTGTTTTTGAATTTATAATTGTCCGGCACCTGCTGCCATCTAGTATGTAGTAACTTAGTTAGCATAACAGCTGTTAGAAGTGTAGGTCCAGTTCAATATTCGTTGTTCACATATAAAATGGTGGTGCCGTGTTTGTTTGTAATGGACAAGGTCTAGGCATGCGAAGTACCAGGTACCTTAGACACCGACTGCTGTGGCCATATAGTCAAAGTCCTAAGGTCTACACATTATCCTTTTTCTGCGAGTGAACCACAAGTGCAGATTTTCGAAAAATAACAGCTTTCAGACTCCTAGTAAGGTCTTAACCACAAATATTGTCAGTAATCATCAGAGAGTAAACCTCCTGAATTTATGGTTACTTGTATTTTTATAGTCACGTACAGAAACAGTTTATTTTCTAACCTGAAACTCTGACGTATTATCTTTACTGCTAGGTATCTATTATTACTACATACTTACACATTGTAAGCAGTTTGAAAAGAAAATGTCTAAAAAAAATCGAGCAAAGTATTTCAAACCAAGTTCGGTACAATGTTCTAAATTTAGGGAAAATTTACCAGTGGCGGCTTGCTATAAGGGGCCAAGGAGCCGTAACCCGCCATAATAAACAAGTCATTGAAGAACTTTTTTATTCTGAAACACGCATTTTTTTG
This sequence comes from Agriotes lineatus, assembly GCA_940337035.1. NCBI lineage: Eukaryota > Metazoa > Arthropoda > Insecta > Coleoptera > Elateridae > Agriotes > Agriotes lineatus. Next base: position 94,885 of record CALNHX010005437.1, read on the forward strand.
TACTTATTTTTCACCATGATTTTCAGTTTAAAGCTTAAAGAGATTGTAGGGGATGTTGAAACATAAATATTTTGCTTATATATTTTTTTAAATTCTTCCCAGCCGTGTTACACTCTCCTAAAGAGGGTGGATATAGTAGACTCTTTTGACAGACGGAATTGAAAGAAAAATGGTAATGCAAAATGGGTAATAACCCTAAAATCCCGAAAAAAAAAGTCAAAAGAAAAAAGTGACGGAATTAAAGCCCTCGGAAAAAAGTCATCCGGAAAAAAAGCCCCCGGAAAAAAGTCACCCGGAATAAAAGTCACTGGAAAGAAAATCACCAGAAAAAAAGTCATCCGGAATAAAAGCCCCCGGAAAAAAATCACCCTGCTTTTGTTACAGTTACTTTAACTGGGTTTGGCAAATGATTGTGTTCGGCAACCATCTCAGGACTAGTTTTATCTAAAGATGTACTTAAACTTCCTTTGTACTATAAACAAATTATGAATAATAAATAAGTATTAGTGGAAATTATCCAAATTATTCAATTAGAAATGTTAAACAGTTCCACCAAGTGCCGACAGCATAAAATCTCTGGTGCACAAACACCCACAGTGAATCATAGCGCAAAGTGTTTATTGGTAATTAATAACGTAACTACTATTGCATTAGATTTTATGTAAATATTGCATGGTCCATTATTTAAATTTGGAGATTCAGGGTACCTTTAACGATATATACTGCTATATCTCATTATCCTTTGCAATGTCTTTACTCACTCTAATTAAATCAGGTAGCTATTCAATTATTGAAGCTTATATGATCTTACCCTTGTATTGAATTAACTTTTTTTTTATAAGTTAATGTTAGATATATGCCCTTTTATAATATTTCTATTTTATATTATCTCTCTTTTTCTAGCTCTTTGAGATATGAATGCTCTTACCTCAAGGTAGGTTCATGCATATTCAAATCAATTTTATGATAGTTAATCAGCACACACAAAAAATATTATTTATAATTATGACATTTCCAGAACTGTCAAAGTGAAATAGCTATTTTTCTATTAAGTGCATGAAGGATGTCTTTTAACAAACCGTCGAACCGTTAAAAGGACCTTCGCGCACGTAATATAAACAATGCTTTTTCTACAACTTATTTGAAATAGGTCAATTAGACAATATAAATTAAAAAAAATTATAAAAATCTTTCAATAAATGACATGGTCAAGTCACCTTGTTGAGTTGCTTAGGAGACGTAGAAATTTTTTCAAAACAACCGATGTCATTGCGTAAAAATATTTGCTTGTACGGGTGCAGTGTATATTTCGTTTGAAAATAATTAGCAGTAGCGAAGAGGACGAAGTTATGGCCGCCAAAGGGATTCCTGCTGAATTGATTCACGATGCGAAGGCAGCAATTGATAATTTACTACCCAGGAAGTCCAAATCGCTGTATGAAAAAACATATTCTTTATTTAAAGACTGGTGCCTGGATAAGAGGTTCAAAGAATTACAGAAGATGTGATTCTAGCGTATTTAGAACAAAAATCCAGGCAAGTAAAGTCCCCAACCCTTTGGTCTACTTTCTCAATGCCGAAGAGCACGTTAAATGTGAAAGAAAATATAAATCTTGGGAAGTTTCCAAAATTGATTCCCTACTTAAAAAGTAAGAGTGTCGACTACCATGGGAACAAAATCTGCAATTTTGACAAAGGATGACATCGAAAATTTCTGGCTGAAGCAGAGGATACAGATTATTTGTTGATGAAGGTAACAATCTCTTTAACAAAAACCACTGTATTTACATTATGTTTATTTGTTTGCAGACTGTCTTGATTTTAGGGGTCTACGGCGCTTGTCGCAGAATGGAACTGACAAACATGGGAGTAGATGACGTAGAGGACATGGGACTCACAGGGATCGCACTTTTACGGTTTCGAGATTGATATATTGAAATATATAGAAAATATAAAAATTTGCGACCATCATATACTACGAGCAGTCGCCTTTTCCTGAGGTATGCAAAAGGCAGATATGTAAATCAGAACGTAGGAATAAATAAAATTGGAGAAATACCCAGTCTCATTGCTGCATTTTTGAAGAAAAATTACCCTAAGAGCTACACAGGCCACTGCTTCAGAAGGTCTTCTACTACTCTTCTGGCCAATGCTGGTGGAGATCTTTTGACAATTAAACGACACGGAGGTTGGAAGTCTTCTTCCGTAGCGGAAGGATATATTGAAGACTCCCTAGATAATAAGACTAAAATTGCAAATAAAATATTGAACACGGCGTCCACCGCTGGCGAAGTTGGAATATTGAACACGGCGTCCACCTCTGGCGAATTTGGAAGAAAATCTTGTGCAACAATAATTGTGTCCCTCATCGCAACTTCAAAACTTGAACATTAATGCACCAGAAATGTCACCCAGCGTGAAACTAATTGAGAAGTGTTCCAATTTCACTATCAACATTTCGTTATAATAATAAATAAGTAGTTTGTTATTTTGTGTTCAAATTTTGTAATAACAAATTTATAATCTAGTGCGTAAATTTTTTTATTTACGATCTAGTGTGTGAAACGCAATTTCACGCACACTTATTGAAACGTTAATGTCATTTTTATGTGTCAGTTGTAGAAAAAGTCAATAAATGATTTCTGTCACATATTAACTATGTCGAATATCTATCAAGTAAGTAGTAAATATGTAATTCGTTCAGTATTAAAGACTTATTTCTTCGACACGAAGTGTACGAAGTATTGAAATACCCTCATATCGCAAACCACTCTAAGTCAAATATCTCTAAAATTCGTGCCAACCGACTAATGAACTCACTATACCAAATCTCCGTCTGGGCTGTGCGGATCTTTTGATGAAGACCCCAGCCCACTAGATCCCTCCCTCGTATTGGGGGGCGCCTAAACGTGCTGTGCGGTGTACGTATGTGTACACGATTCCGGTCGCCAGGAACATTCCTGAAGTCTTGGATCGTTTTCATACGCTAGGTCGTCCGAAAATGAAGGCAACATCAACTTTTGAGGTACCGTCGTCGACAATTTTTTTTTGTTTTTTGTTTTCTTTATAATTAACTGGTTCATAACATTTCATTGTACTAGCGAAACGGAGTGATTCTGAGTGTCGAAGTATTCTTGGAAAGCACCGAGGGGCGCTTTTCTTGGGTGGTAGGTACCGTATATTTGTTTTTAAATTTAACATATACTTTTTTTAAAACTCACTGAAGCACCTCCCATAGGATGTCAGTCGCAACAACACAAGCAGTCCTCCTCCTGATCCGCCAGAAACCTCAGTAAAACAAGACTTCATGTAACAGCTGCCGTTGTTGATCAACTCCAACGCCGACAACAGCACCATCATACACCAAGTCCACAGAAACCGTTCCTCCTTGTCACATCCACCAAGCTGGTAGCCTTCCAAACTGCCTTTACCTCGAATGTAAGCTCCTTGGTTTTTTTAGAAATCTAATTATTTCCAACAATGACAACAATACTCCTTATCCAATCACTATAAGACAATTGCGACGTCCCGCAAGACCTCGATGCTCCCAACGTGAAGATCCAACTCAGATGTAGAAATCCATATGGTTACAAGCACTTCCAATTCCAGCAGTACTTTCACATGTAGTGTGCATCCAATTCCAGATCAATTGCAGATATATCCACCTTACAGCGACTCACAAGAAGTTCCAAATCAAAAAAGATACCCAACACTGACTCTTATATGGTATATCCAAAATGCAGACATTATTATTCCATATATACTATTTTATTGTTATTAGATGTTTTTATTCCTCTTTGTACCATTTATTAACCATTTTATTCTTCAGTACATTTTAAATTTCATTTTATTTTTTCCTTTAGTTATTAAACAAACCCTTTAGCACAACAATCAAACAATAATTACCATTTCATTAAAGGGTTTTTATTCTTTACATTTCACTTTACTACAAAAACATGTTACATCTTTTGATAAAAAATTAGTTGTTATTATCTATTAATATCATTTTCCCTAGCAATAAATTATACCATTTTTTTACAGTCTCACACTCCTGATACATTTCTATATGATATACTTTATTGTAACATTTTACAATTGACTTATTCAGATAATCATTTGACTTTGGCTTTCACTTTACTTATTCCGTTTGTCAATTAATACAAATTAGGATCTAAGCTCTGATGTTATCAAACAACTATCCCAACTAAATCAACTTATATGCTCAAACCTTTTTAATAAACTATTCACAATTTAACAGTAACGGTATCTAATCTCCCATTCGTTAAACAAATCTCAAATGTTTATATGGTACTTTTTATTGCTAATTGTCAATCTCAAGAAGGTTCCATAACAATACCTAATTTTTTTGCATAGTGATATCGTGTAACTCAAAATTTAGCAGAAAACGACTTGACAATTCATAATTTCAATAAAATGCTAAAAAAATATTAATTATTTTACGTTTTTTGTTAAAAAAACGACTGTTATCATCACAAATCAAAAGTAAATATTTGTACAACAAATAATAAAAGACACGCTTTTTATCCAATAATCAATAAGGTGTTTTAATAGTTCATTTTAAACAAGTAAACTTAGGTTTTACTAGCTTGTTTACATCATAACCCACGTTCTCCTTGACACCATGGGTTATTACAAATAATGTACTTGAGAAAAGACCCCTCTCGGCCTGTAATATAACATACTAGTACCATAAATAACTATTTCATGAGTTTAAAGATTGGCACTCCACTACAGATTTTACCGCTATCAAACAATTCACAATTTTTAGTCAAATATCACTATCAGTTTATCACTTATTTATAATCCATTAATGTTTTCTTTTCCCAGTAGGCTATGTTAGGGTGACTTTTTTCGAGTGATTTTTTTTCCAAGGGACTTTTTTCCGGTGACTTTTTTTCCGAGTGATTTTGTTTCCGGGGGCTTTAAATCCGTGACTTTTTTCCGCAACCCTATCCCTAAGTTTAACATCATGCTTTTCAAACATCATATGTATTTTCTATTCCAAATGCAACATTCATAATTGTAATTTTGATTGAGGCCGAGTTATTTGTAATAAGTGGTTTGTGCTGAAACTGGTTTAATTTTTCATCTATTACATTGTATGTTTTGGTATTGTGTGCATCAGTTACAGAATTAAAGGTTAAAATCCCGGGGTTCAAGATTTCCCAGTTCGCTCAATGAAGAAACATCTGAAGTAAGTTACAAAACCTTTTATCGACAACAAATTTGATAATACATTACCGCATTAAAAATTTACATCAAAGTTTAAGACATTTTATTATTGCTATAGAATATTACATAATCATTTACAATCACAACAGTGTTTATTTTTATATTCATTTTTCAGATACAGAAATAAAAACATGAAACAGAGGAATATGCAATACAAAATCTATGAACTAACAGGCACCTTCGTTTTTTCATAGCTGTAAGTCAGATACACACATCACAAAAGTCTATGGATATATTTTTTTATACAAAACTGTATAGTAATTCGTTTTTTTTAGACACTTACAACATTCGAAAATAAAAATGTAATTTACAGCAAAAGAAGATTATCTGAAAAAGCTTTAATGAAACTTATTAGCAAAACGTTGATTTTATACAATCACAAGAAATTGAAGTGTCAGCTTGAGTATTCATTAACTAAATTTAGTAGAGTATTGCCTCGTCTTTGGTTTAAAACGGCTCTGCATCTTCTAGGCATTGATAAAATTAAATTATCTATTCCATCTTGTGGTAACTGTTGCCAGTGTCTTACAAGGGTATCACGAGGCTGAATGCGAGTATGAATTTCACCCAATCCACTTTCAATACTTCTTTCCAACATGCCCCACACATGCTCAATAACGTTTAAGTCTGGGGACTGCGCAGGCCATGGTAAAATAGAAATATTATCGTCTTCAAGTCACTCGGTAACAGCACCTGCAACGTGTGGGGTGGCATTATCATGCATCAGTGTGAACCTAGGTCCAACAGCACCTGCAAGTGGAAGCACTATAGGCAGCAGTACCCTATCGTCATTTAAAAACTCCTCAAGGAAAACAAGATCTGTTTTTCCATCAAAGCGGATACCACCCCACATCATTACAATACCTCCTTTGTAAGAATGAACCTCCTGAACACATCTGAGCCTTTCCAAGTTATCTACCAGGTCGTCTCCACACTCTTAACTCTTCGACTGTCAGGATGTATTCCAAAACGAAATTCATCTGTGAACAAAACCCTAGACCACTGCTCTTCTGTCTACAGAATATGCTCTTCAGACCATTCTGCTCTGCGTGCTCGATTACCATGCCCAATTGGCAGGGCTCTTATTGAACGTCGGGCGTGCAGATCAGCTTCATGCAGTCGATTTCTAATTATTTGATAGCATACAGTTACATTATGAGTAGTCTGAAGCTGTGAAACTAATTGTTTAACCATAATTGTTGGTCGTCGTCTAGCTTCCAAACTTAAGTAACGATCTTGAACTGCGGCAGTAATGCGTCCACGACCTAGATATGGTTTGCTAGAATCTCCGGATGTCATATATCTACGCCACTATCTGCTAATAACACTTTGAGAGGTGTTTAAAGATGCTGCAACATCAACTTGTCTTTGACCAGCTTCTAGCATACCTACAGCCCTATTCATTTCAGCTAAATTTAAATGTTGACGTTGTTGATTACCTTCCATAAAAACATCAATAAAATTGTAACACCCCAAAATAAATTTAAATTAACTGTAAATGATGATTAAATTATTCCCTAACACTGGAATTGCTTTATTTTTAGTTGAATTTACTATTACGCATTTGTTTATTTAGTATTGAAACAATTGCTATCGCTAGCCCAAAGACTAGCACTAACATCAATGCCAGAAATATTCGATAACAAAATTAATTTATATTGATAAAAAAAAACATCCCTTGACTTTTGTGGTGTGTGTATGATTTACATTATATTTATTATTTTTTTCTATAGCAGATGTTAAAGTGCTACTTTATCAACTCAAATAGTAGATCAAGTAGCACTTTAAACTCAAGGGTGGATAAAGTACTTTACTTTTCGAATTATCCTAGCAACCCAATCTAGCTACTGAGATTTTAAATGTGATTGACTTTCCTTATTTTCTTTTCAAATTGTTAAAGTTCTTCCTATAGAAAAAAAAATTGTATTATACACGACGATAAAGTTATTACTATTCACTCTTGAATCATTAGCGCCTCGACTTCGTCTCAACGTTAAACGATTCACTTGTGGATAAAATTTAACTTTTTCGTCTTGTATAATAAATTACTATCATTATGCTGAAAAATTATACATATTAATGAATCCAGAAAAAAGCTATTCTCTTTGCTACTCCTATTTCAATTAACAAAGCAAAACTTCCATGTTTATGGCGCATTTAATAACTAAAAACATCAATTATAAAACACAAAAAAAACATAAGTTTCATGCTTGGGCACCACTGTTGAATTTTGTAATTGCTGCTCAGTTTTTTGTATGCAATCATTTTTAACTGAAATTCAGTTCCTCCAAGTTAAAAAAGTTTTTTTGAGGTACTAAATTTCAGTTCCTTTCCTTTCGCGTTGTGCTGGTTGCATAGCCGCATGCTCCAAGGACTGGTCAAACAGCCTTGAGAGTTAAGCAACGTTCTCAGCGGTTGGCACTCGGATGGGTGTCTGACTTATAGTAGTAGTAAAATCGCAGCCAGTCATACTTCAGAAAGCACATTAAGCCCTCGATCCCGGTTGTAATTTCAGTGGCAGTCGCTAGGTTAGGTTAGAGGGGCTTGCGCAACCTGAAAGCTCTGGCACCAGGCTTCCTACCACAAGCCATATGATACACGATTTCTCATTGTTTATACAGAATAAAATTCTCGTCGCTTCAACTTTATTATTCTTTTCTTAAATAAAATTGTACGTGCAGGGTGTCCCATCGTCGGTGCGATTATATGAGAATCTCTGTTATTAAGAGGTAGAAAGAAAATAGTTTGCACATTTTGAAGTCAAGTTTTCGATAGCTATTCGAAAAGAAACAGAAGTCAAATGTCTTTTGGGCCTTTTCTACTGTCGCAAAATAAAAATGTCAACACTTTAATTTGATGTCAGCTCACTTGATTTTCAAAATAATAATATAATAATAATGTTGAGGCACTAACAGCCCATGAATGAGCTTGGCCTGCAAGGCGGAAGGTCAAATCTTTCGTATCCTTGCTCTCACACCCGGCTGTCGCATGTCAAATTCATGACACACAGGTTCCCGATTATTTGAAGCGACTCGGTAGGCCGTCCGCCAAACATCGATTCAGGGATTTGAACTCCAGACTTCCGCACCGCAGTCCAATGCTCTAACCATTGAGCTACACTGGCATCCTGATTTTCAAAATATCAAAAACTAAGCTAGACTTTCTTAACCCTTTCAGGACGGCAGACGTTTTGACAATGGCTACTTGCTGGCTGGACGGCAGTGGGGAAGCGTTTGCCACTCCAGTCGTTTCCAGTCCTTAACACTAATCTATGCATTACAGCAAAATATTAACTTTTTGGTAGTTCTCTTCTGTTACGCAGCATAAGAGGTCCTTATTATTAGAAAAACATTTGCATATAAAAAATATGTATCCTAAGAGAGAAATAACAGAAAAATATGAAAACTAATACAAATATGCTCCGAAAATTAAGATTATAAGGTTCACATATCATGTTAGGGACAAGTTAGTAGCAAAAAAATATGAAAAGAGTATGGAACTACGTTAGATTCCCATTTCAAACCATGCCTCCACACTTGTCACTCCAGTAGCTTCCCATCATGAAAGGGTTAATGCACTTTTTAATGTAGATTAATATAATCTACTTAAAATACCGAAAATGTCATTTTCATAATTGCAAATCCGTCAAAGTTAGTTATGGCAGCATCTAACTTTATGAAATGTTGATATTAATTTATGGGGATGATACAGTAAATTTCAAGTCTGTGTAAAGTGGTTTGATCAATTTCAAAAAGATTTTGAACCGATTAACGATGAGGAATGATTTGGACGCCGTTCAACTTGTGAAATGGTTTGACTAAACAGGAGATTTGCAATTCGAGAAATAGCTGATGACCTTATTTGGTGCATGAAATGGAGCCTAGAGATACTACTCTGTAAGCTCTCTGAATACTATAAAGGACCGTTACAATAATTGCGACATAAAGTGCGTCACCAATGACTAAATAAGTAAGCAAACGGTGGTAATGCCCCTTGTTACATATTGCTTTCTCTCAGGCAGTTTTTGCCAGATACAAAATTACCGTGTGTCTGTGACTGTCATATTCTGACACTTTCCAAAAATCAAAATGACCCTAAAGAGCATTCAAGAAAGCTGGTTCCAGAAACTGTTTAAAAAAATCACATCAACGTTGGAATAAGAGTGTGGCAAGCCAAGGAGAGTACTTTGAAGAGGATTAAGTGACATTTGTAATTTAATTAATAAACATTTATTCATATGACTATTCACAGAATTATACACCTCTTAACTAATAATAGAACAATTAATATCCCAGATAGAACCACACATAATTTCATCCAGTGATCAATTAAATTATGAGTGCTCGCTCTCTTTCTGCAATGTTCTTATATTTGTCGAACTGCGGTTACTTAAACAGCAGTTTTACTGTACCTACCGTGTTTAGACAATTTTTTTTTAAAGTTAAGACAAATTATTGGACGAACGATACCACTCAGAACCTTATAATCCTACGATTTTTCTCTAGTATGTGACATATGTTTAACTAAGTTACTCTTCTCTGCTGCTTTATATTCGCAAATGGAACATGACTAGGGTTTTTTTTCAGCATGCATCTTCATATGAATAACCAACTTATCTTTTCGCGTTGCTTTATAGGCACAAATCAAACAAGTATAAGGTTTTTCCCCTGTATGTGTCCTCATATGGTTAACCAAGTGACACTTCTGTGCGGATTTATATTCGCAAATAGAACATGAATAAGGCTTTTCTCCTGTATGCATCCTCATATGTCTAACTAAGCCAGTTCTTTTTACTGCTTGATAATTGCATATAGCACATGAATATTGTTTTTCTCCTGTATGAATCTTGATATGGTCAACCAAAGTACTCCTATCTGATGTTTTATATTCACAAATAGAACATTGGTATGGTTTTTCCCCTGTATGTGTCCTCATATGTTTAATTAAATTGGCCTTCTCTGTTGCATTATACTCACATATACCACACGAATAAGGTCTTTGTCCTGTATGTTTCCTCATATGTTCAACTAAGTAACTCTTCCTTGCTGCCTTATATTCGCAAATAGAACATGAATAAGGTTTTTCTCCTGAATGTGTCCTCATATGTCTAACTAAAGTATGTTTCTTTATTGTTTTATACTGGCAAATTAAACATATATGAAATTGATTATGATCAGTCTTAATGTTTTTCAGGAAATTACTCTTACTTTCTGCCTCATATTCACAAACCTTAGTAACAGAAGGTTCTACAATGCTTCCACCTGCTGTACATGAAACAAGGGATTCGTCTTTTATATCGACTTCTTCCTGTTTAATAATCAATCGATGGTAGGCCGTGTTGGTAGAGTCTTCGACATTCTCTTGCTTTATATGTAAGTCTGCAGCTACTTTGTTTTCACCTAGTTTCCCCAGTGGTTCGTGTAACATGCTTGTCATTGCATTACACACATTTACATCAACCAAATCATGTTGCACCTCCATTGTTGTAATCACAGTGATGAGTTCGCATTTATTTACTGCAATATCTGAAAACAAAACACAAAACGAAGTTTAGTTAGGTTAGTGATTACGTTTATATACAAAATATTAACAAATGTGCTGTTACTGAATTCTAGCATTTTACTTACATCGAATAACATCAAATTGAAGGAATCAACTTATACAGAAAATCACCTAACAGTAAATGTAATTGATGACGAACATACACACCACCATTATTGTTAAGCAAAAATCAAATTGCAAAAGAACTACTGGAATATACAGGGAGTCCCACAACACGATTCCCATAACTGATCTGGGTAATCTGGTATAGAGCCCTTTATAATACCACTTGTCTGTGTATAATACAAGCAGACGCATGTCGCACAAGTTGCATAAAACATTGCATCACACTATTTTCGCGTTTACATGTTGGTGGCCATGATGCAACCAAAACATAACCCTACCCTAGATAAATTAGACCCTACAACGTCAAACAGTTCTCTCGTTGTGGGTTATATTACAGTGCCTTTATATAGACAGTGGCGACAATGGGGTGTCCTATTTTTGATTGGCTCCCTAGATCACGTGGTTTTAGCCGCCATGTTTATGCTAAATCACCTGTAATTCGTGTTATACTTTTGGCAGTACTGAAGTGTATTGTCAGTCTATGTCAAATTCGAGGTTAGCAGGTTCGGTTTTGCGTCAGTTTTGACACAAATGACGCAAATCTTAACCTGCAAATCTCAAATGTTTTCAGTACTGCCAAACGTAAAACACGTATCACAGTCGACTCTGATCACGGATTTAAATAAACACCCGTTAGAAATTTGCATAAATATGGCGGCGGGGGTGTGGCTTAGTTGTATTGTCGCCACGGTCTATATAAAGGCACTGTATAAGCCGTTCACGATCTTTTTGGGTCAGGTGAGGCTATGAGCATCTAGTAATTTTGTTGGCAGAACCTCTGTTGCAACTAAACTCCCTCATAGAAATTGACGCTTTTTGTGTTAGGTTAGGTTGTTTTCAGTTTAAGGTTATATTTTCTGAATAGGTACATTGTTGCCGGATATTCTCTAGTCTCCACATCAACTCGCGTTCTTTTAAATTTGGTCTGTTCTTTTTAAATTGGAAGTAGCATCGTTTAATGGAAATTTTTTGTTGTAACAAAATTAATTTGGGCATTTTGACTTTTCCTTTGACGGAAATTAAAATTATTTTTTACACATTTGATAAATCATTTATTTTCTTACGAATATTAAAATAATAAATCTGGCAATGTGGTGGCAAGAAAATGTCGAACAGACACTGACATAAAAAAACAGTTGCATCCGCTACATCATCGAATCAGTTAGTCCAACATGAAAAGAAAAAATAATAGCCAACTCTGTCCCA
>CALNHX010005438.1:0-106965 GCA_940337035.1 Agriotes lineatus
GGTTGTAACTAACGTATTATTATGGTAACTAACGTATTACATATTGTAACCAACGTATTATGTGCTACTAAGTTATTGTGAAGTTGTTGTAATGTTATGATATTAATAATTATCAATAAAGATTTAACCACGGCCAACTAAATTAAATACTATGGCCTGCACATAGGGAACACCCCCTAGAGACATCTATTGATTAATACTGAAACGTAGATTATTTATGGCGGCAAACTTAAATATTTGACATATGGAATACAATACCGTCAACCGGGGCTAAGTGGATTTGCTGGGCCAAAGTGGATCACAACTTCCTGCTGTATTAAAATGCACAATCGAAAACCTGTAACGTGCTTGCCAGTTTTGCCGGCGCAAGTTAGTCTTGTCTTTATCTATGAGTATGAGTCAGTCTAACACAGAATGGTGGTTGTGCTCACGTGTTAATTTTCATAGACCAATGTAAGTTTGCATAAAACACTATACATTCTAAAATTCCGAAATGTAGATTTACCGAAACCTCAAAATTCGTTTATTTGCACAGACGATCTGTTAATATTTATGTGTATTTGACCGTGCATCAGTGCTGCCAATCTGCGGGTAATTACCCGAAATGCGGGTATTTCAGACATTTGCGGGTAATTACGCGTGTATTGAATATTACGGGTAATTTCGGGTATTATGGAGCTGAAGCTACCCTTTGCTTTATTTCTTCAAAATTTCAAACGTAAAAAACAATATTAAATAAATATCAATAGCTTTCTACCCCATTTGATTCTAAAATGAACATTTTACACTTTTATTTTAATTTTTTAATGTGTACTGATGTGAGATAGGTGATTTTCCAGTCGAATACCTCTAAAATTTGTATTATTTTGTACGGTTACTGTAGAATTTGTAATTTTTGAAAAAATTTTACAATTAAAAATCAAATTTTTGGCTAATTATAAGATCACTGTAAGAGGAAGTTGTGTGCGCATATTACACCAGATTTGTTTTACTTCAAAGGATTTATGTTGTATTTTTAATAAATAAACAGAAACATAATTAAAACTTGAGTTTTATTAAGTTATGGAGTATTAAAATAATAAACATAAAAAATTAAATTATTTGAATTCGCGGGCTTTCTGCTGTCTTGCACTTGCGGGTAAAATCGGGTATTTTCGGCATCTGTTGTGGGTATTCGGTAATTTTACGAACGGTAGCGCTGCCGCGCATATCCATAACCTAACATCTGACTTAGAATAATGAACCGGCAAGATCTTTGTGTTTTAAAGGGGAGCTCGTGTGGGATTTTGTGAATGAACTTATGTCACTTCTTGGAGTAAAGTAGATCTCATCAAAAAATTGTTTTTAGTCCCCTAATCCTAATTTATTATTAAAATGGTTGATGAATTTTATTAAAATTGTGGTATTTCCAGTGTCGTTTCATATGGGGATTAGGGGAAAGTTTTCAAAGTAGAAACTGAACGTTTTTGTTTTACAAATTTGTTCCAGATGGTTCGTAAATATCTAAAGAAACTAGGCAAATACGGCAAAAGGAGCTACGACCCCGTGTATTTGGAGAATGCTGTTCGCACTGTAAGAGATGGAATGTCAATAGGTACGTTGTGCATGCGAGACTTATGGGGTGCCTTATACAGCCATGTAAATGAGAAGCATCCCCTGAAATACGAAAGACAACCTGTTCTTAATGATTCCAATGAAAATGGTTTAGAAGAGGCCTTAACATTATGAGCGGAATGGGGATTCTCTTTGAAGCCGATACAAGCTCGTCGTATTGTCCAACAATTTCTCGCAAAACAGGGGTTAAATACCAGGTTTCATGACAACTTACCTGGTTATGACTCGTTTGCGAGTTTCATTTCAAGACACAAAAGAATTTCCGTGAAATTTGCCGAAAATTCTAAAAGGGTTCGCACAGCAATTTTGTATGAAGCTATCAAAAACTATTTTGAAAATTTGGAAAAAGTTTTGAACGGTTATCCACCAACCTTCTTGTGCGTTTTTATTAACTGTAAAAATTACAGCGCAATGTTTGCCTAAAATATACCATCGTAAGCGATATTTAATATCAAAGGCAGCGGGTTGGTCATTTTGACAGCCCATTCTGCTAACATAAGAAAATAAGTTCTCAACTACGTCCTGATTTAGATGGTACATGAGTATCTACTCCAAATCGTACTTTGATTTTAGATAGATATTTATTTTAGTGATGGGCAGAATCGAATACTTTTGAGAATCGAATGATCATTCGAATGCAAAATCGCACTCGAATTCAGATAGTTGTGTGCTCGCTCTCGTACTGGGGGAGTGGTGACGTGTGACCTCGGCTGGGCGACACGCCACACCAGAGATAACGAGACGCTGCACGTGCACAAAGCAAAAATTAAAAATTCTTTTGATTGCAGGCGGTTCAGCTTACCCTATTAATTACGTATATTTGTTTTGAAATACTTAAATGTTAAATTTATAGTACCGAAAATGAATATGAGAAAAGGACTGTTTATAAAATAGTTGTTTTTATTGTTGTTACGGTCCTATATGTATTTCTTTAAATTAAATTATTAAGACGACCCCAGCGTTTGTTTCTCTTTCCCTTCGATGTATCTGTTTAAATTTTTAGTAGATTTAGTTGCTTTTATGATTTTGGTGGTGCTATATCGTTTGAGTGTGCAATCTTCAGTCTGTGTGGTAATATTTTAATTTTATATTTAATTCCGTAGTCTATATTTAACTAGAAACGCTTCAGCACCAACTATTCAAGTGAGACATGGATAAAAAAAAAAACGGCGTTTGAGAGTTGATTCCATTCCTGCCTTCTATGAAAATCAAAATACCTATATGTAATGTCTATCTAAAGTCGAAACTTTCGGAATGGCAACGGGCAGTTCTCTGTGCATTTATATAGTTGCTTCCGGAGCGAGTTTGGCACGGCGGGCATTTTTTAAACTCCTATGATACGCAGAGCTGTGCTAGCTAAAACTGAAACGATTCGAGTGCGAATCCCGAGTATCAAGCGCCGATGCATTCGGATCGGAATCGAGATCACGCCCGGCAAGATTACAAACACCGATTAATTATTTGATTCGAAGCATTCGAATACACTCAAAAGAATCGAATGCATTCGAGATCTTGCAAGAATCGAATATTGTAGTAATTTGCATTCGAATAGTCCCATCACTAATTTATTTATATACAAAAAAAGATACAAAATATATATACAACTAGCTGGCCCGGCAAACGTTGTTCTGCCCAAAAATAATTTGTCTCTGAAACCCCGTTTCACCAGTATAGTTTTAATTTTGTCAATTACATCATCTTGGACTTAAAAATAAATGCCATTTTCGCAATCAACGTCCCAAGAAACCTCAATAACGACACCCATATCGATTTTTAGGCTTATTTACTCCATTTCACTCCCTAAGGGTTAGCGGACCCGACAGACGTTGTCCTGCCAGAACGTTGGTTTGTCTGCTATTAGCGGGTTCAGCAAACGTTTTTTCAATATTCGAATTTTCGATTTTTTACATTTTAAAAAATATTGGGGTTTAGAAGGAGTTCAGTGACATACACACGTATAGAAGAATTATATATATGAAGATAAAGATTTTCATTTCAAAAAATACTGTGGGGCGGCGGAGGTGGGGGTGAAATTTTGGGGGACCCGACAGACGTTGTCCTGCCCGAACGTTGGTTTGCCTGCTATTTATTAGCAGGTTCAGCAAAGTTTTTTTCGATTTTTTTATTCTTTTTATTTTAAAAAATATTGGGGGGGGGGTGAAATTTTGGGGTTATATGTTCTCATATGCAAGAAATCTTTAAAAAAAATAAAAAACTAAATTTGTCAAAAAAAATTTTTTAAATTCCTAGAACCCGATTGCAGCGCCACCTACCGGGTCCAATTGTGAATCTAAACTATCCAGGGACCCACTCAAACACACACAAAAAATTTCATCAAAATCGGTCCAGCTGTTTAGAAGGAGTTCAGTTACATACACACGTACAGAAGAATTATATATATAAAGATATGAAATACATACGATAGGTAGGTACCTAGGTGCTGGAGCAC
The DNA here is from genome assembly GCA_940337035.1 of Agriotes lineatus. NCBI lineage: Eukaryota > Metazoa > Arthropoda > Insecta > Coleoptera > Elateridae > Agriotes > Agriotes lineatus. The sequence goes on from CALNHX010005438.1 coordinate 4,064, forward strand.
CTGTATGTATCAGAGAGTAGTATTTCTATATAATATTCAAATAGAACTAAAATACACATTTTTAAATTAAACTTTTATAGTATATTATGATACTAGTGTATAAGTACGCTTTTAAAGCACGTGCAATGAGTTTAAAAGCACAACACGCGAGCGGAGTGCTTTTAATGTCGCTAGTGCTTTAATGGCTCTTATACACGTGCATCATACGCTATTTTTTCTATGATCATAATAGAAATATAAAAACATAGTTCGGTGATACTTTTTCCGTCACATTGTGTTAGATATTCTAGGTTATGTTGATATTCAAACTTACGGCAAAGCGCGTTTTAATAAATTATTAAAACACTCCTCCAATGGCAACGTGTTAAAAAGACGTAATTCGAGCACTAATATTAAGAGTGCTACAAACGTCACTTTTGACACTAGAAACTGTGCAAAAAGTTGTCATTTTGACACGATCATAGAAAAAATACATTTACATATAGAAGGTCTAGATTATACAAATTTAATTCTAAAATAAAAAGAAGTTACAACTTTCAGCTAATATCTACATTAAAAAGGAGAGACTACAAGTTATTTGTTACAAAACAGATTAGAATTTTCTACAATAGAGTTTGCTATCTGAAAGCATTCCGTTAAGATTATGACATCATGAAATATTAAATTGTTCAATTAATATAAACAACTAGTCTATATTCTTATTTATACTTCTAATGTTAATATGGAGGATATTTAAAATTTTTGTTATTTACTACAATTTTTTGTTTTAATATTTTTTCCTTCACAAGTTGGCCGTTCAAGTTTGTTTCAATTAATTTCAGTTGTTTTACGATATCATCGTGAGATAAACGTACACACTTAACAATAACCAGTTGCTCAATAACATGCCCTTTTGGAATGGAACAAGTCCTTTGCGTTTTCCGATCCGCAAACGCGAAATGGTGGAATTAACCTTATCGAGAAGTGCGATTTGTTTTTCAATATCAACTCCACATGCGTTGTTTTTACAATCGTACTTGATGGACGTATTAAACAAATTAAACCAACCGTTGAATAAGTTACCGCAATAGTCAAAAGCTTTTGAAATGCTTTTTGATAATAGTTGGCATGCAGGCGCAACTTTTGTCTTTGACTGCCGGTCACGTTCAAGTAATATTGATTGACTTGATACGTGATTGTAAGTTCCGCGTTAGTCACTGACAATAGCTTTTCAAAACAGGATTTGTCGATGATTCTGCTGTCAATATTGAACGTTGATCTAAAAGATGATTCCTCAGACGCTTCAACAGACGAGGCGCGTCAGCGAAGACAAAAATTTTCATTGATGGATCGTAAGGATGCGAGCAAAAACACTGTTTGTCGTGTCCAACTCCGAGTTCCGACCAAAAACCAACATTTCCTGGACCCATATCACTAGTAATCGATACAACAGGGAAGCCAGCGTTGTACATTTTGGTTGCAATTTCGTCAATGATATTCTTCGTAATTTTTTGATCGTATTTATAAAAATGGGCTGTTTCCAGTTTCCGACCAATCCGCTAGCCATCACTGTCTGATAACTTTCGTGATTTGTGAGAACCTACCTTCTGCTCATTTGTCTTGTCGATACAAATTTGATTGGATATGTAAATCTCATCAAACGACAAAACCGTTAAGCGCTCTAAGGTACTCATTTATTCACCTTTAGTCTTCATTAAAGTTATCACATCATCCAAAGTTCCCTGACTCAAGTTCAAACGGGAAGCCCAAGAGCGTAAAGTTGATAAGGCAGCGAAAAGGTACCCGTGAGGTCTCAAACATCGATAAGCTCTTGGGCTTACGCTTCTCAATGATATCGCTGCAGCAATGTCTTCTGAAGATCACTTAGCTTTTTTCCTTTCTGGATACAAGAACATGATTACCCAGGCGTGAAGATTTTTCCCAGTACCTTCCGGATCTTCTCTGCTGCACTCTCTTCCGAAGCTTTCTTCTCTCAAGCCAAGTCGGCGTTCTTTGTCAGTTCCTCGAGTTCCTGCTCCAGAAATAAGATCATAGCCTTGAGGGTTTCCTTCTCCAAAAGACAACCGCAACTGCAAACAATACACGACTTATTAATTCGTATTTTTTTAAGTGGATGATTTAGACCAGTGATTCCCAAAGTGGGCGATATCGCCCCTTGGGGGGTGCTGGAACGATCCAAGGGGGCAATAGTAGCCTCGGGTGGATTTGGGAGGTGGTGAATAAAAATAAGGGGGCGGCGAAAGCTTAAAGAAGGAAGAGAAGAGAAGAAGATTTAGAAAGACCATTGGTACATATTTCATCTGCTGTGTAACATAGTGTAACATTATTTTCCAAATAAACACACAAAATGCAAGTTACAGATTTATTTATTCCATGAAGACTATTTACCATTATTAAATGTTCTTATTCTTCTTCATACCATTTGTTACTTTATTTATCCAGTCTGTTTATTCTCCGTTTCTTTAATTTTACTTTATCACACCCTTTAATACACCATCCAGAAAGTAAATACCATTATAATAAAGGGATTTTATTATTCAAATTTGCTTTTACTCAAAATACTGGTTACAAATTCAGAAAAGATTTGTTTATTTTAAAAATATCGTGTTCTCTAGCAATAATAATTTATACAAGATTTCTATATGGTATATTTTATTATAACATTACATAACTTACTTTTTCATATAATCATTTGGGTTTGGCTTTCACTTTAGTTATTCCGAGTGTTAGTTAATACCTACATATTAAAATCTAAGCTCTGATGTTACCACACAACTATCCCATCTAAATCAACTTATATGCTCGAACCTTTTTAATAAACTATTCGCAATTTAACAGCAACTGTATCTAACATTCATTAAACAATTCTCAAATATTTATGTTGTACTTTTAATGTATAAATCTTTCCTTGTACTTTTTAATTGCTAATTAATTTATTCTTTCAAAATAATTTCCTACCTAGAAATACTCTTATAGTTAATTATCAGTCTCAAGAGGCTACCACTACAATATCTTTCTGTTTATTTGCTTAAAGATTTCCAGGGGGCGCTGAGTAATTTTTTTTTTCCGAAAAGGGGGCGGTAGGCCAAATAAGTTTGGGAACCACTGTTCTAGACTATCATAAATTTTCTCTAATTGATATCGCAGAGGTGTAATAGCTTTAATTCTACTTTCCCACCTAGTTGAGCTAACAGCTTTTAATGTGAAATTTGGTACATTAGTTTTAAGTACATTCCATCTATATGGCGAAGAAGAAAAATATGTATATAATTCTTGTATAAGATTAAAGAATTCCGATGTTTGCAAGGTAACATTGGCAGAATCATTAACCACTAGATTTAGGGTATGAGCAGCACAAGGTACAAACATTGCTCGAGGATTGATATTTAAAATTCGGCGTTGCAATCCTACATGTTTTCCGCGCGTATTTGCACCATTATCATAACCCTGTCCACGCATATTGTAGATATCCATATTAAAATCTTTAAAAAGTTTTATTACAAAATCGTATAAACCCTCACCAGTCACATCAATAATAGGAAAAAATCCGAGAAAATGTTCACAAATTTTAATTTGATTATTATCATCTATTATAACAAATCGAACAACGAATGAAATTTGTTCGGTATGACTTGAGTCTGGGGTTGAATCTAGAATAATTGAATAATATTTTGCTTTTGACAATAACTCCCTAATTTGTTCTCTGATTTTATTTGCTGTAAGTGAGATCAATTCATTTTGTAATCTATTTCTTAAATAATGAGGCATACGTTTATGTGAAATTTTACTGATTTGAATATTTTTTAGATGTTCCGAAAGAACTGCATCAAATTTTGCAAATGTTTCAACCGTCTTCAAAAAGTTTCCATTGTTTGATTCGAATAATTTATTGGATGACCCACGAAATGCTAAACACTGCCCTGCCAATAATAATATAATTGCAACAATACGTTCTAAAACATTACACCAATATTGTTGTTTCAAATTAAAAATACGTTGTTCTTGGTGATCGATTGTTGTGTAAGTACTCAATCTTTTTTCTAATTCAGTCCATAATTTATAATTTTGAATATGATCAGTTGATCGTTCGTGTCTGGATAAATTATTAGAAAGATGTTTCCAATCTGAAAAACCAGCATCTGTTAACTGAATATTTTTGGTCCCAAAAATTTTGCAACAAAAGCAAAAAACGCAATTTAACTTAATGGAATAAATTAGCCACATACGAGGTATTTTTTCACCATTTGCTAATGTTCGTGTATATAATAATGAACCGAAAAGCGCCCTTGTTCTGTTAAAGGAAATGAAAAATTTTTTACTTGTGTAGGTCCCATTTTTACTAATACTTCAATTGTTGAATTATCAAGTGATTTAGGCCATGAAGCTGGATCTTCTAAACTCCCACTTTCAATGTCCTCTGGTTCTTCTGGAGTACAAGACTCTGCCGAAGTCGATGGAATCTGTGGCTCTATGGGGACGACTTGCCGACTGTCAGGCGTTGAAACAAAAGGATCTCCAGCCGTGCTTCCACTTTCTTCCTCTGCTCCAGGAGTTTTCAAAAATTGTTCTATAGAACCCCGCAACTTCTCTTTTTCAGTTTCTTTAGACAGTTGTCTTTTCCTGTAAGCGGCTCCAGAGAGTCTTTTAGTTCGTCGTCGTTCCGAGCTTGACACCTTTAATTTACTTCTAGATTACAGTCTTAATAGACTATCAAAGCAGCTATGACGTGAAAATCATATAAATTAAAAAAACGTATATCAATAGCTTACCTTTAATAACCAGGCTCTACAACACACGTTTTATTATGATGAAGTATGAAGTATGAAATGAACGCATTTTTTCGTCGGGTGATATTTATACCCCCGGTAAAATACGTCACCCGGGGATTTACTTGAATTAGTACGAACCAATTCGGGACTTCACAAGAAAGATTTGATATGATTTTACAGATTCCTATCTTAGTTTTTTGTCGCATTTTGGACATTGGTTGATAGAGAGTACTAATTATTTGAAAGGGAAAAATGAAAACACAAATTATTGGTAATAGTTTCAAATTTATTATTGATTTTGTGTTAAAATATCTGTAATAAACGCAAAAAACAAAAATTGGGATTTCGACTAACAATAAAGTGGTGTTTGTTTTTTGTTCGTGGTTTGCATTTTTTTAGAGATGTTTTATTCTCAAATTACCTACTTATTTTTTTAAATTTAAATTTGTATAAAATCGGTCTCGAGCGGCCGCCCCTTTTAATCGGCCGCCTGCGTGATGGACACGCAACACCCCACCGGTAGGAACGGCCCTGGCTTTTTCCAACGAGACCAAGTTTGTTAAAATCTGTTCAGTCGTTTAGGAGTTCAAGCTGTTTATTTAAAAAAAACATTGAATTAGCCCCCACCACTTTATTTTAATAGATACAAAACAAAGTGTTAAACAAAAATTACTCGAGTAAAGCTTAGCTTTAAAAAGCATATATTTTCAGTGAAAAATCACTTTAAAAGTCTAAGATGGCGGTTACGCCCCCTGGCGACCATCTTGGAAATCTGAAAATATTATCCACGGTCGTCTTTTGGCCACTTTAGTAATAAAATTTTCTACCGCAAGTTCCTACGACGAATAGTTTCCGAGATACAGCACTTTACATTCTTATCTGGCCATCCTGTACATACAACATATCCAAAATCCAAAACTACATGACCTTTTGTCAGGTAAAATGTACTTGGCCACTGGGCTATATCTGAAAGTTTGAACTTTTTCGCTGATAACCAAAATGGATCGATGGTAGGCTGCATTGGAATTTTTTGCATTACTTACGAAAACCATGTGCTTCTTTCTGCCCGTGCGCTCTAGTAAACGTGACCATTTGACTAATTGGAGCAGAAGCGAAATATCCCATGCTATTTCATTCTATTAACACCCGGCGCACTCTTGACTTATTTTGAGCACAGCCCCCACTCTTGCCGGCGACTTGCTGAGAGTCCCGAGATCCCGACGCGCGTCCACAAAAGTACGGGAGCTGCGGACTTAACGCGTTAAGTTGATCTTCACATTTGAATATCAATATGTGAATCATCTGCATTCTGCCATGCAGGCTAGCTAATCATTGTCGGTCCGGACTGTTTTTCGATTAACCAATAACCGCGATTTTCGAACGAACTGCAGTGCTTGTGTTTGGTGGCTATTTTTAAATTGCGTTTAAAAATATTAGTTGACAACTCCAGGAAACCGCATCGAATGTTTCTGCACGAATCGCTCTCATTTTTTTTTTAAATAAGTGCCCAGTCGAGCTGCTGCTGATCTAGGTAAGTGCGACTGCTGACAGTATAAATTAATTGCGGCAATTAGAGACGGCAACATTTAATTCCCTTTATGAAGTGAAGTTGTAATTGACGAGTGAGCTGCAAAAATTTACAAAGTAGTCTTTGGAGCTCAGAGTGATGTATGTATGGAACATCGTTCAGGTCGAGCTTCCTATTGGTATTTAAATCCGGACCAAGTCGTTTGTGCTATTGAGAAAACAATGAACTGTATTATTTGGAAGACGGGAAGACTTGGCTAGGGCAATAAAAGCACCACCTGACGGGTTTAAATTTGCGGCTATTTTTGCCATTGCTGATTTTGACATGTATTACATAGCTGATTCTCAAGCCTGTAGATATTTAGAAGTTTAAAGCTTCAATTTTAAGCAGCTTCTAACCCAGCTACTGAAATCCTTTGAAATTACCAATACTACGATTTTTTCCTACTCGGGGAGTATTGGGAAGCTTGGATTTTTGTTGAAAATCAAGGGTTGCATCTATTAAGCCAACATTGTAGTCGCATGTTTGAAAGTTGAGAGCTTTCATCTTAAGTACTTACGAACATCAATAATACTGAACAGATATTTGAAACTAGTAATGACGAGTTTCCTCTATTTCAGGAAAGTTCAACTTCAACATCTTTTCAATTCCAAATAATTGCAATTACTTAATGGTTCTGTTAAGCTACCACGAAAGATTTTATTATCAATTAATAATTGGCTTGGTAAGCCTAGGTTTGTTCCAAAACTTGGCGAGTTTATTGATGTACACTGGGCAAGAAATTTCAACTGTCACCAAATGTAAAATATTGTAAGGAACCGAGTTTTCTTTCCAAACCGTGAGTAATCTTGGAATAAATACGGGGATGAACTAAGTAGCTGTATAGTTTCCAATTTGAAATGTTTCCTAGTTTAAAAATATGTTCTTATTCAGCATTAAGACTCGCAGAAATTGTATCATACAGTATTTAGTAATCCAAAGCAATAGATTCTATTTTTAATGAGATTTATAATTTTGGAGAGCACATTTGCGCTTTGTATATTTAAAAATAATGTGTATTTATATCGCTTTGGATTTATTTCAGTACAGTATGTGTTCAATACTGGCGTGTTTGAGGGAACAATTGGAAATAGTTGATTTTAATCTACGTGGTTTGTACAGTGATTCCATAGTCAGTATAGGACAACGATAAGCTGCTATTTTCAAAACGATTTCTTTCATGTAGATGGGAACCGGAACAACTAGTTCACGTATTAATTGGTTTTGCTATGGCCTTTTAATCCTAATTTGTGCTCCAGTTCGCTCATACAAGGCCTCTCTTTATCAATAGATTTTTAATTGAAAAATGCCGAATAAACTGAGCATACTTTTTGTGATATAACATTGTCAACATTATTTTGGGTTAGTGCATGGCAGGCAGATACCTGTTGCAGGCATTTGTATGTTGTGAGTCAAATAATACATATTTTCGTTGATATCCAGTGTCAAAAAATAGCTGTTACATTTGTAGGTAGATACCTATTAGGTTGAATAGTACTATATTTAGTGGTTGGTTGACTATATACAAAAACAGATCCAATTATTGTCTGTGCTACTATGCCTAGTGATGTAAATTACCCGGGTATTTATTTCTAGGGGTAAATACCCGGGATATTTACCCTGGTAAACACACAAAATGGGTATTTAAAGGGGTATTTATCGCCTGAATTACAAACATCATAAAACTAATATAACCAGTATGATTTTGATTGGTAAGTCAAGGTGATCTATTCGAATTATATAAAAATGTAGAATAAACTAGCTGCACTAAGAACATAATACTGCCCAAAATATATAAAGTTCTTTATATAATTTGCGATGTTCTTTGCCTCATTAAGATTGTTTCTTAATATGTATGTACATAAGTATGGTCATTAAATTAAAGGGTAGGTAGACACTTTGCATAATAAACTATACATCAAAAATTAATAATAATCCCACAAAAAATGTAAACAGTGAGTGACTTAAACTGATTGGTAACTGAAATTAATTTCTATGAACTTAAGTTTGCACAGGTGATTACTATAAGAGCGAATTTAGATGAAACGCACGAGCAAAAACCACTTGCTTGAGAATTTCAATCACATTTGGTGCAATAGGTTAATCAACTCTTACTGACTTAGCCAGTGGTTCTCAAAAGTCTGTAACACATCCATTGCGATTTTTTTTCTGTAAGCGATTATTTTTTAGTGCAGTAGTTCTGCTGATGTCAGTGTACACCCATTTAATGTAATGACCATACTTTTGAGTCACCCTGTATAAGTAAATATAACAAGATTAATGGTTGATGGTATCTTTATAGGTGGGATTAAAATGGTCATTTTCTTTTAAACTACATTTTGACCACACTCGTAGGCTTCAAGTTTATTTTATTGTTTTTATTTATCAATTCACATTTATTATTAATCTTAAATTAGCATTAGGTGAAATGGTTTACATTATATATAAATTGTGCATCAAGTCCTCCATCTTTTGGAGTAAAATTAGCTTAGCTTAGTAACTATTAAACATGTCATAAATACCCAGTTTTTAGGTATTTACACAGGGGTAAATGCCCATTTATAAATACCCTACCCACTGCATATTTACCCAACCCACATCACTAACTATGTCATATTTTGATCAAAATCTTAAATCATAAGACTGTATGGGTTCTAATTCAAATACTAGGGACATATTTTCATTGGGTTCCTATACGGTTACAACAATGTAGCTTAAAGATCTATAAATATTTCTAAATTTGTCCATATCACCTTTTTATGTACCTTTTGCGCAATTTTTGCACCCAATTTAATGGGGTAAAAATAGATTTTTAAACATTTTTTTATAACAACAGGGATTCGACAACATTTTTGGTCTTTCCATTTAGGCCATCCTTATTCGCGATTCTTTACAATTTGGCGTGGATGCTATTACAAATATTAGGTATTCTTTTTAAATTCCCACAGTTGTAGATTGCACAATGTATAGTAAGCTTGGACCGTTTAAATAATGGGAAAGCTAGCTTACAAGATAGGTTAATTACAAGCCTGTTTATTTACCCAACTAAACTTCCTGTATTAGTTGAATGGCACGTGGCTTTAACCCGAACAGACAAAATTTGTTTTTATTAAAAAGTATACATAGCAGCGCAACTTTACAATTTGGGCAGCACAGGGCTTCAAACGAATTTTAGACGAATATTTGATTTCATTTTGAAATTCATATGTAGGAGGGGAACAGTATTGTGTTATCTATGTAATAACAAACTTAATAATAATTAAAATCAAATGTCTGTGGCGATTTTACTAGTAAAAATTATGCTGGTAGTCGCCGTAAACACATTTTTGACTACGTTCTTTATTTATATATAAAAGTTTAACAGCCAATAAAACTGCTTATGTTGTTTAATTTCTCACATGGGAAGAATTCTTGTGTATACACATATTTTTTCCAATTAGACGATGATACACTTGAAATTCCGGATGAAGTGATTCCCACTCAAAGCGCAAGATATCCTCTTGGCGCAGTTTTAATGTTTGGTAAATTAAAAAGGGCTTCTCCATATTAATATTTATATTTGGGTTTGTGTATCGACCGTTATTTGCCCTGTTGCTTTATTGGGAACAACCTCATTAGGAACAACTGTTTTAAAAATTGCATTGCTTTTATTTAGAAAGATCTGTAGTGTCTGTCTTGTACAGATACATATTTTTTAAATTATAAAAACAGTTTCTAAGATATTTCAGACAGAATGTCACGAAATACACAGGCTGTGTGGTTAGTGATGTGGGTCGGGTAAATACCCAGTGGGTAGGGTATTTATAAATGGGTATTTACCTGGGTATTTACCCCTGCCTCGGGTAAATACCTAAAAACTGGGTATTTATCAAATTTATAATATTTTTAGAAAGCTAAGCTAACTTTTACTCACATAATCTTATCTTAATAAATAAACTACATATAAAGGAAGTGGAATATTTTATGTAAAATAATTTAAATAACATTGAATAAGCATTCACCCAGGTAAATTAATCGTTTATTGGGAAAAAACATTGGCTGCCGAAATTTATGGAAATAAACAGTTAGATGCAATCAATTGCGCCTGTTAGAGTTTACAAACAACATTGTGATGGCTGACTCCGAAGATTGGGATAATTTAAATTGTTTGTACATTATTTTCTGACTTGTTTCTATTTTTGAAAAATGAACATAACATTAACTTGAAAAATAATCCTTATATTTATTAACATTAATATTAATATATACTTATAGACACATTATTAAACAATCTTAAAGAAGGCAAACAATATCACAAAATAATATAAACAACACTGTATACCGATGGGACCATAAGTATGCAACAGCAATGAGATAGCATGAACAAAAGCACATAATACTTCAGTAAGAAAGAGATAACCGTACAATAAAGTTATTTTAGTGTGCATATTTAGTTGACATAATTAAAATGAGCGTCAAGTCTCTTCAAATATTTGTTTCTATGTTCATCTCTTTCTTATTCAATCATTGAATTCTGTTTTTTATTCATTTGATCTCATTGCTGTTATATACAGGTTGCCTAAAATTGTACAGAACATGGCAATTCCATGAGTTGGAAAAGGTTCATAAGACCATAAGAGTAACCGAAATAACAAATGCAATAATTACTTTGGTAGCTAGGCAACAAATAGGTATAATAGCTACTTGTTGCCCAGCTACCAAATTATTTATTGCATTTTCCATTTCGGTTACCCTTATGGTCTTATGAACCTTTTCCAACTCATGGAATTGCCTGTTCTGTAGAGTTAGGTATGTCCCCACTGGTATTTTGGGCAGTAAATGTTCTCAGTTCAGCTATTTTCTTAAACATTTTTATAAAATTCGCATAGAGCACCTTCACTTACTAATCAATTATACTGATTAGATTAACTTTATAATATTTGTAAATAAGTTTATAAATACCCGCTTAAATACCCATTTTGGGTATTTACCCGGGTAAATACCCCGGGTATTTACCCCTAAAAATAAATACCCGGGTAATTTACATCACTATGTGTGGTGGTATAGGTATATGCAACAAAGAGTTCTTTTAAAATGTTTCCATTAAACCAATACTTTTCGAATTAAAGCGTTTCTGAAAATCTGAATGCAATAGAAAAACATTTGGTAAGAGTTCCATAATATAGAATTGCTTCAGTTAAGTGTATGAGGTGGATTTAAGATGATTGACTGGTAAACGGGATCTTCTCTTTCCCTAGTTCTATAGATTCCGTACCTGCTTCTTAGTTTAACCACTTATTGCTAAACAATCAGAATGCTGAAAAGCGGTTTACATTTCCAGCAATAGATTCTCTCAGAATCTTTGTTGAAGTAACTCAAAAGCACCAAAATATGATATTTATATACGAAGGACGGGTTTTCGTTCGTTATAAACGACCGTTCGCTATAAAAGCCAAAATTAAAAGAAACATTTTATTCAACATATGTGTTTAAATGAAAAAAAAAATTAAACGAATACTTGGGCTGACCTTTTCAATGCCAAAGATTGTAAAATATGTATTTTCTAGAAGTAAAACGATTGGCGGTGCTGGACGCATGGATCGCTTTACGTTTTCCGGAGCGCAATATTTAAGCAAATATTACGAATCCATACTTTGTTTTTATTATTCTTACTAACTCTAGTAACGGTTGACTTTTGTCATTTCAAAATTGTAGAATATTTCACAATTGCACCGACCGTTTTCCTGTTTACTGGCAATTTTTAAGTGTGCAAGTGTGAATACTATTCTGCTATACAGGGAGTTTATTATAACGCGCATTGTGTAAATGCGTTTATTTTTAAAATGCAATATGGAAACGTTACTGAGTATGTAAAAACATAATATATTCTACGGAGGAAGGAATTCTGTTGGTCAAATGGTATAAAGACTTCAGTTTACAGCAAGTATGTGGGTTATTACATGTCCTGTTGTTCTTTCTGATGCTTTTTTTTCAATAAAATTACGGTTCATATATCGCAACAATCAAGTCCTCATGGAAATGTAATTTTTATCGTGTATTCTGGCTGACGACGTTGCCACTTCTCGGAAGCGACCGACGGTCTTAAGTTTGCTTAATTAATGTCAGATGCGGTTAAGACGACGCAAGCTATTAGTACTTGATAAGTGTCCCAAAATCAAAAGCGGAATTTATTTATGATTGACAGGTGCGTATTTATTTCTAACGATATTTGTGCTGAAATGTGGCAACGTCGTTCTACATAAGACCCTGTGCTGAATTTGAAGTTTGGAACGATCTAGTAAAGCATTGTAACGCGGGATACTAGTATTCGATTGTTAAATAATTGTTTGTGGTAATGGAGAAAATTATTACCTTTCAATATTTGCATTGAATCTAGAAATGTAATTTTACAAGTACAGTCAATCTATGTTCAGGGAATCTTGGACAGATATGTTATTTATTTTGCATGGTCAATAAAGTAATAATTTGTTACAGGTTCGTTCATTATATCCGAGTGTTCACGATAAATGTGTTTGATATAGGGATGTAAAATTCCACTTGGGGGTAGAATTTCAGAAATCCTCCTTATTTATTCTACACGGGACTCACGGCAAAAAAGCAATAACTTTAACTTCATCTTTAACTCCTTACTTTTACCGTTTTACCCCACTTTTACTCCTTTAAGAAAGAAATTTCGAAAAAATTCTAAACCACGTGCACAATTTTAAATACGTTTTTAGGAACTTGTATAGGTAATCTTTCTAAGTACAAACCAAATCGATATATTGTCGGGCCTTAGAGATATTGAGAAATTCTTAAGAAGACATTTTACTCCTTTCTTCCCTTTAGCACTCTTAACACTTCCCTACGTAGCGAAAGGACTCTTCTTGCCAAACTTCAAGTACCTGATATCTACGGCTCTGCGTTGTTGAGGCGCTGCTTTATATTTTATTCATATACATTGTATCAGAAATATATTTAAAAAAAAACTTTTAAACCTATTTTTAAATATTTTAAAAAGACTTCTAAATGCCAAAAAATAGTGTTCTAGCTCAACAAACACAGGAGATACAATGGGTTCTATAATTTACCACAAATGAAAATTCGCACCTTTAGGGATGAATTACGGCAAATTCCTAAAATACGTTTTCAGACATATGTATAGGAAACCTTTGGAAGTAAATGCCAAGTCGATATCTTATTGGGTTTAGGAGATATTGAGGAATTCGTGAAAACAGAGTTGAAAACAGAGTTTATCCCTTTTGGCCCCCTTAGGGGGTAGAATTTCGAAAAATTCTTTTTACCAAAGTTCATTTTATCCTGAAATAAACCCACAGCTAAAAAAATTTATAATTTTACCCATTTTATTTTTTAGGGGTAAAATTTAAAAAAACCCTTAAACCACTTTTCAAAGGATTTTAAAAACACATCTATATGCTAAAAAAAATGGTCTAACTGAACCAACACAGGAGATACAATGGGTTCTATAATTCACCCCGAATGCAGATTTGCACCTTCAGGGGTTGATTAGGGCAAAATCCTGAAATACGTTTTTAGACATTTGTATTGGATACCTATGCAAGCAAACGCCAAGTCGATATCTTATCTGGTCGAAGAGATACTGAGGAATTTGTGAAAACAAAGTTTACCCTTTTTCACCCCCTGTACATCTACAGTGAAATCTCTCATAAGCCGACATCGTGGTGCCACGATTTTTGTCCGCTTAATGGAGCTGTCCTCTTAATAGAAATGCTTTAATTTTCAATGTTTTTGTTTGATGTTTATTTGAATATAGAACGACAAAAACCACATGCATTTTTAAATACATACAGTGCTACGTTTGCTTTTCATTATGACACTACTATAAAAAAGTAGCGTTAGTACATACATATCAACTCCACCCTGTAATGAAGAAAACCTACCTGCTTTTAATCAAATGCAGCCAGCCATAAAGAAAGAGCACTTTGCTATAGATAAATAAAACCGTTGGAAAGAAATGAAAAGAGGTAATTCCATTAGTTTCCTAGCTAGCATCTGAACACGCAATTTATAACGCGCCCCATACCACACATATGAAAACATGCAATTCTCCCAATTCCCAAGCATTTAAGCACATAATAAATAATTAGCAACATGTCCGCTTAAAAGAGGGAAATATTAAAAATCTCCAGAATTTTACTGTCCGCGGCCTGTTAACAGAGAGTCCGCTTAATGGAGATGCCCTTGCATTTGAACTACATTGATTTCCGACGGTGCCCAGAAAAATGTCCGCTTAATAGAGGGGTCCGCTTAATGGAGTGTCTGTTATGAGAGATTTCACCATGCCAAAAAAGAATGTTCTAACTCAGCAAACACGGGAGATACGATGGCTTCTATAATTCACTCCGAATGCAGATTTGCACCTTTAAGGGTTGATTAGGGAAAAATCCTGAAATGTGTTTTTAGACATTTGGCATGCATACCTATGCAAGAAAACAGCAAGTCCATATCGTATCGGGTCTAAGAGGTATTAATAAATTCTTGAAAACATAGTTTACCCCTTTTCACCCCCTTAGGGGTGGAATTTAAAAAAATGCCTTTTAACCCGCTTTATTCTGAAATGGACCCATAGCGAAAAATATAAAAATGTTAACCTCCTACCCTTTTCCAATTTTTTTTTCACCCCTTTAGGGTGAAATTTCAAAAAATCCTTAAAGCCCTTTCTAAATATTGTAAAAATACACCTATATGCCAAAAAAGAACGCTGTAACTCAACAAACACGGGTCATATAAAGGATTCTTTAATTCACCCCTAATCCAGATTCACACCTTTAGGGGTTGATTAGGGGAAAAGCCTGAAATACGTTTCTAGGCATTTGCATTGACTATTTCCCACATCTCTTATTATCCAATGAAAAGCCATGCTTTTTCAAAATTCAACCAATCGTGTGTTTTTGTAGTGGCAAAAAATCGAAATTTTCCCTTGGGATTTTGTGAGTTTCTTTTGCCACTTGCATCCACGGCAACCACCAAATATGTTGCTTTAATCAAGGTGGTATTTAAGAAACGTCATTTAAACTGTCATTGCGCATCAGTATAAATGTCAAACTGAACCCATATTTGGGAAATAGTCCACAAAATGTATTTCGGGCTCATGATTTTGCTCGGTAAATGTTTTACTCACGATTTGTTGTTTTTTTGGCAATGCCCCTCGACAAACTAACTTTGACAAATTCCCTCGCCTTCGGCTCGGGAATTTGATCAAGTTAGTTTGTCTTGTGACATTGCCAAAACAAAATACTTTCGTAAAACATTTTTACCGGCAAAAGCATTTGCCCTTAATACATTATTACTGACAATCTTTGCAAGTTTACACCAACTCGATATCTCATCGGCCCTAGGAGATATTGAGGAATTTGTAAAAACACATTTTACCCCTTTTCGCCCCCTTAGCGGTCGAATTTCAAAAAGCCGTTCTTACCCTACCTTACGTAACCAATTCAACCTTCCACCTAAATTTCAAGTTCCAAGTACCACTGGTTACGGCTCTGCGTTGATTATGCCGGGTTGTGACGCTTCTTTATATACAGGGTGTCCCAAAAAGAATGGGACACCGAGTAGGCGCAGATTCCTTACGTCATAATAAATCGATTAAACCCAATATACCTTAGTACAAAGTCCCTTCAGTAAGAAGTTATAGGGCCTTGAAGTTCAATTTTTTTTTTGTTAATTTCCACAAATGTACAGATATCGATTTGAATTTTCGTATACATGCTTACTATTATGTACTGCACTAATATGAAAAAATTCATAAACTATACTTGACTGAGAGGGACACTTTACCTATCTTTCAAAACTTTTTTTAGCTCAAACTTCGTTATCTGTAACTTTTTTTGAAATTTTGGGTTATTATCTGAAAGAGAATTAAAAAGCACAAAAATAATGTACTCTTAGTTGTTAAGCCTAAAAGCAACCTTTTACCTTAAAATGCCCATCAAAGGTTTTTGGTTATCATTAAGACGTGCAATTATCAAGTAGCCATGATCACAAAAACAATGGTCATCTAGTAAAAAACAATGATATATCAATTAATGACATTAGTGACGTAAGAACTTGTTCTTTTATGTTTAAGAAAATGCCGCTACATAAAGAATTCTCCGAATTCTCCAATGCTGAAAGGTTCGTTATGTCGCAGCATTTTCGAAGCACAAAAGACAAAAAAACTGATGTCACCAACATCATTAATTGATTTCTTGTTGTTTACTAGATTTCAATCATCACCCATTGTTTTTGTGATCCTGGCTACTTGATAATTCCACGTCTTAATGACAACCAAAAACCTTTGATAGGCATTTTAAGGTAAACGGTTGCTTTTACGGTAATGAACTAAGAAAACATTATTTTTGTGGATTTTAATTCTCTTTCAGATAATAACCTAGAATTTTAAAAAATATCACATATTACGAAGTTAGAGCTAAAAAAATTTTGAAAGATATGTATAGTACCCCTTACAATCAAGTCTAGTTTATGATTTTTTTCATATTAGTGCAGTACACAATAGTAAGCTTGTTTTCCAAAATTCAAATCGATATCTCTACATTTGTGGACATTAAAAAAAATAAAAAATTGAACTTCCAAGGACTTACAACTTCTTACTAAATGGACTTTGTACTAAGGTATATTGGGTTTAATCGATTTATTATGACGTAAGGAATCTATGACTAATCGGTGTCCCATTCTTTTTGCGATACCCTGTATAGATAGATTACCTACCTAAGCTATTAGTTTAGCCTTACTGTTATACAAAAATGAATTGGGACCCCCTTAGGAAGTCTCTGGATCCGCCTACGGACTGACTGGGATTCCCATACAATGTGACCGCAAATCATCATCTCGTTTACGAGAATATTCTCTGAGAATATTCTTTTGCTGCCAATACTTGATTACAAGAGAATTTTCTGCCTCCGAATATTCTCGAGAATATTCTCCCATCACCAGTTTGATGTAAACAAACCTAAATAGACGCAAAGCACAGGATTTTGATCGGGACTTGAATTTTTGTACGTTATAAGCGAGCGTTCGTTATGTCACGGATCGGTATATCCGAGGTCTATTGTACGTAATTGGCATTTGCGGTCTAATTGATGATCCTACTATACCCATGGACAAAAAAAGCGGTACACTAAAATTTTTTGATAAACTTGCCATATTTCAAATGACTATAACTTTTTAAATTATGCAGTTAAGACAGGTCTATAGAAAATGAAAATGAAGCTTGGACTATATGCTTTAGGAATCCATTGATTTCAATGATGCACGATAAGTTTTTAAAAAATGATGACTGTGCGGTAGCATGCGAAATTGAGAAATAACGGACCGAGTGCATAACGTAAGCAAAACATTTTACGTTATTGCGAGAAGAAGAATATGAAGGGTTAGAGTATCCTCTTCTAAATTCCTCCCTCAATGCATCTCTGTAAAACCATGTTTTCTGAGTTGTTCGCATTGGAAGAAAGTTTTTTAAATGCGTACATCTCGCAAAAACATTGCAAGGAGAATTTAGAATTTCCAACAAGGTTAAATCACTGACCGCTGTTTGTTTGGTAATTGCATAATGTTATTATGTACACTATAGTTGCTGGTAATTAATGAAGGTAACAACATTATGTAAGCATCAAACGAACGGCAATTTCCCTGAGCCCGCTCTGGCAGTGATTTGACCTTGTTGAAAATTCAAATTTCTCCAAGCCCCATGTTTTTTCCGGTATGTACACATTAAAAAACTTTTTTTTTCTTCCAATGGGAATAACTAAGAAAAAAAAGCTTTTACAGAGATACCTTGAGGGAGCAATTTTGAAGAGGATACTCGAACCTTTCAGGTTCTTTTTCTTACAATGACGTAATTTTTTTTATTTATATTATGCACCACCGTAAACTCGGTCCCTTATTTCTCAATTTCGCATGCTCTAGTTCAGTCATCCGCCATTTTTTTAAAAAATCGGCGCACATCATTGAAATCAATCGATTCTTAAAGCATACAGTCCAAGCTTCATTTTCACTTTCTATATACCTTTCTAACTTCATAATTTAA
Source organism: Agriotes lineatus (assembly GCA_940337035.1). Taxonomy (NCBI): domain Eukaryota; kingdom Metazoa; phylum Arthropoda; class Insecta; order Coleoptera; family Elateridae; genus Agriotes; species Agriotes lineatus. The sequence continues at coordinate 22,449 of CALNHX010005438.1, forward strand.
AAAGTTATCGCCATTTCAAGAGTTGATATACTGTCATGCAATTTTTCATGGGGTTCCCTAAATTCTCTGGTTTACAAATCATTAGAGGCTAATTTGAACCGGGGAGGGCGGGGGGGTAATTTTCATGGATAAGAAGGTGAAATTTATACTGGAAATAAAAAGTACGCATAATTCAAACACAAAAAAATTCATCAAAAACTTGTGAATATTTGTTTAAATAATCGAAGCGTCTGGCAAACTGGCAGACACTGCAAGATTCTTCCTTAAATCGCCTACATTGATTGGATTTTCCGTCTAGTTGCAGTTTTGAAGGTAATTTTCTTTTAATAGGAAAAGGAATAGTGTTTACCGTATGAAAAGCTAAGGTACTTTCAGTAGCACTGACCAACTCTTCCTCCTTGGAACGTTTTTTACGAAAAACTAAGTAATTTTATTCGTAGTCGATTACCTACGTGGAAATCCATTCTTTGGGTTTGTCACTACTAACATGGGTTTCTAAGTCTACCGCCTAATAACTGAAAAAAAAAACAAGTGGCATGGCACGTACCTAATAGTTTTGATAAACCTTACCTTTGCGCTACAGAAACGTAGCTGTCACATATCGTACAAACTACAAACGGCTTCGTTTTCATCCCTTCTGCCAATAAAACAAATGAATTTATTTTTAAGTTCTTCTGTAAATTTGCATTTCCGTTTTGGCATAGTTAAAAATCTAATAATGTCCCCTTACATATTACTTGTACTAAAACAGCTTTTAGCGATTATAGTTAGCTGACGACAGATTGAATCACAAGTGATTGATCTCGAGTCGCCGCCGCTTTTCATGATATTGCCAGGGTAGGATAAGTGCCCTGATTTGGTATGGATAAAATTGGTAAACGTACGGACTTGCCTTTTTTCCGCCCAATGATAATTTCAACTTGAATACATTCTTTTACGCATAAACTTTATACGGACACATTTAAGTTAATATCGAGATTCCGCCCGGACAAGAAATTTAGCTATCAATTTCCGGACATGTCCGGAATTTTCCGGACAAATGGTCACCCTAATTAAATCACTTTTCTACACACATTCATGTTGTCTTACACAAAATGGTTGAAATGCTCGCCTGTTTTGATGATTTGCAACACAAGTTCAGGATTGTCTCCGCATTGAAGATCTAACATTTGCAAACAAAAATGGTTGCTGTCGAATTCTTTGTACCGGATTAAACTCATATCAACTCTCTTATTGTACATCAAATGATCCACTTTCAATTTTATTCAACACGTACGCGTCAAAGAAAGGCACAAGACTGATTGCTAAATCCATTTTTAAAATAGCACACTAAAATCACAAAACACCTGCGACATTTCTTTTCTTGCGATAAGAAACTCGGATTGGAACATATTCATTCTTGAAAATTGCGTAATTAAGTCAATTTATTTTACGTACCAGTGGCATGTGTAACTATTTGGGAAAAACTTTAATAAATTATTACTCGAAAACGTACCCGCCGATTTTTGAAATATTTTGGGAATATCATTACTCCAGTATAACCTATATCCGTGTTTATTTTTTCTACGACGAATTTTGGTATAATCAAAATCGGATGTTTTTTCGATGATTATTTCCTTCATATCCATAATAATGAGTAATCACCATGGTTTCTGTCAGTTTAATAATGACTAAAATCAAACGTCAAAATTTAACCGCGGTTAAATTTATGTCAAAATTTAATCGCTTGTGCATAATTTTAACATGTTTATTAAAGGTGCTTCACCAACTGAATTTTATCTATTTATTCAGGAAATAATCACGCCGAACATCCCACGTGCATGTAAACTAGCCTGAATAAATTTTGACAATTTTCTGTCAGAATGTTTTGCTCTGAAGAAATATATCTCGTAAATTTTCCGCTTCAAAATCCCTCGTGCTGCGCACTCGGGATTCTTGTTGAGCGGCAAATTTACTTGACAAATTTCTTAGCAAAATATTCTGACAGAAAACGTCAAAATTTAATCGGCTATTTTAATGCACTTGGGATATTACTGTTGAATAATTGAATTAATCCTGGCGTCTTTTATTAAATTACTAACTGTGACCTACCCGACGCGGCGTTGCCCGGGAAATATTACGTGAACCTATGCGTGTATGTTTGGAAAACCACGATTTTTGCAAAATCTCGTGCAGATTAAGATTCGTATTTAGTATTATTTAGTAAAATTTGTAGATGTATTGGAAATATATAAAAGAACACGTGTATAAACTAATTAAGCCTTTTTTGTTGTATTGCCTCTCGATTTAAATTTAAAAAAAATGGATTTTTCCGAATATTCTACTTCGAATTTTCCATTTTTCTCTTCGAAAAGCCATTCAGAAACGAAAACATTCGAAATCCCATACAAAAATACCATAAATAATCATCTTTTTGATTTTCCAACTTTTCCGACTCTTCCTGTGGATTTCCCCAAAATTTTCTTTCTTACAAACCTTGTTCTGACAAGTACCAACACAACAACAAAAAATGAGCCAAACCGGTCGAGGCGTTCTTAAGTGATGATGTACCATACATGCGGCAGTTGATTTTTATTTATATAGATTTGACGTAGTATATCTTTCTGTTACATATTTACTATAAATACTGGAAAAAATACTGGAAAATATCCCATTTCAGCACATTGGTTTAATAACTGACACAACATCACAAGTTAACGAATATACTTTATTATAAGTTAAGGTCATGCTCAAATGCAAAGTATAAAAACTAAAACACATTCAATTTAAATAGTTACACAATAACACTTAAAATATTTATGGAAAATAGTTATTTATTTATACGTTTGTAGAGACATTTTCATATTTGATGGCGAAAATAAAACACTATTAATTTTCTCATAAACGTTGCAAGTGGGAATAATGATTAATAATTAACGAACATCTTGAGAAAAATTGACAGACAAGTTAGTTTTGTGACATTCAACAGTGTTTTTCGTCATCAAATATGAAAATGCCTCCACATTATTATTTATTATCAGAAAATTCCTTGTATAAGAGCATTATGAAAAGTAAACTCAAAATAATAAAATTAAAGTATTCTTTATGAAAATCGCAAGGTACTTGTGTTTGTAATTGTACTTTTTGTAACTTTGTGCCTTAACATCTAAAATCGGGAAATTTCGCGTCTCGGTAGCCATTGTGTCGGGATGCGGGACAACCGGTAAAAAATCGGGACAATCCCGACAGAATCGGGACGGGTGGCAACCTTGAGTAGGATTGAACAAAATTATACCGGGTGTCCACTTTCAAACTGGAACATAGGGATTTAACATTGTTTTTAACAGTTTCATGGATTCCTGCTCGACAATTCAACCTACAGAAAATGTTTTGGTATCAATGGAAAGAGAAAATGATTGGGCATGTAATGGTATCAAAAATAAATATATCTTGATCAATTTTCATTGAAAAGTATTAATAAATAATTTTTATGTTTTTTAAATATGAGTTGCCTCGACTTGAAAAAAGTTGACAGCTATACTCAAATTAATTTGTTATTTGATGACATTTAGAGTTAGTGCAGTAGTTTTCATTTTATAAAATGAACGATTACTCGAAGAGGGAGTTTTTATTGTTAAAACATATTCCACATCCATTGATGCCAAAATATTTTCTGTGGCTTGAATTGACGAGCAGGAATCCATGAAACTGTTAAACACAATGTTAAATCCCCATGTCCCAAGTTCCAGTTTGAAAGTGGACACCCGGTATGGCTCGAAGATGTATTTTTTTAAGTTTGTATTTAGAACTTAGATCCTGCCATTTAAAAAAGTTCTCTAGTCGTAGTTTTCCACATGTACTTTTGATGAATTCGCATTACCGGCTACATCTTTTTAGTGGTCCAAGATTCAGAATGTCATTCTTACCTACTGAAGATCGGCAGATACACAAAACTTTATCTTACATTCTCTTCTCATCATTCTTGTATTCTTCTCTTGCAGCCAGGTACTTCATTTGATCATTTGTACATGTCACGCGAACTCACAACTACACAGTCTTCGTTAAGATAATCTCTGAAACTTCTTTGTGGCGTGAATCTATAATTCATATTCTTTTTTGGGTATTTCGCCACTCTGCAAATTAAAATTATTAGTTTTACGTTATTTAATAGTTTAAATTTGCAGAGTGGCGAAATACCAAAAAAGAATATGAATTACACAGTCTTTGTTTCCCCCACCTTTATTGTGTCCTTCATAAGCTCTCACATTCTAAGCATTCCTCATTTCCTAACTTGGCTAGACATTGTGAGATGGATTACCCCTTTTTTGTAGCCTGCATAAAGTTGATATAAACATATGTCCAAAAATGAGTCGTCATTTTTGTGTTGAAACTTAAGATAATTTATGAAGAATTATTATTTTATTTTCAGCCCTAATGAAATAAAAGAATTAATTATCCATGGAGATATGACATGGAGGTGATATCAGTTACCATTCGAAGAAAGTTAAAATGCATCTAGTGGCCTTCCTTCAAATAAACAAAAAAAATTAATTCGTCAGAGTGTTGGCATTACTTTTCAGGTTTTTGTAACAGGAAAACGACTCATTTCTGGACATACGTTTATATCAACTTTTTTCATCATTTTGATGAGTAGGATACGCTCCTGAAGTAGCGGCCCACATTTTTGTTACACTCTGTATAATTTTAAAAATGATACATGATACAACATGTTCATTAAAAAAGTCCATAAACCCGGCTGTGGAAATTCAAACGTATGAATAATATGTTGGTGCCACTGTCAAATTCGAGGTTATCAGGTTAGGTTTTCCATCAGTTTTGACACAGACTGATGCAAAACCTAACCTGCTAACCTCGAATTTGACATAGACTTACAGTACATTGTAGTTATGGAGATAGACTTACAGTACATCGTAGTTATGGAGATATCGCTTGGCAGATGAAGCCTTTCGGGGGCGTTTTCTCTTCTGTGGTCCGATATCTCAGTTTTCAAAATCGTGTCATTTTTTGGGTCATATTCAAGAGTCGCTCAGACCTCTTTCTGATTTTAAAATATTGATATAGTATTGACTCTACTTTGCCAGCCAAATTTACATAATAGTTACTCAAAAGATCGCAGTCAAAAGGTCGCGCGACAAATGATCGCAGCGAAAAATGATCGCATGCGACAAAAGGACGCATACGAAAATAGCAACATTACAATTACAGAAAAAAATATCTACAGTGTGGAAATAAAGTAACGGATAAATTCATTAACTTAGTTGATATTAATTTTTATGAAAAAATCTCGAAGGGGTGTAGCGATTTTGACTATAAGGAATATTTTCAGTTTCTCATGTACTTTGTTTTTCATGATATGACGTCATCGACATTTTTTTAAAATATCAACCTATATTTTTATTATCGATTGCGCTAGTACTTTTTATCCCGTTTTGAACGGTATAAAATGTTCTAGATGTTTCATTTGAAAAAAAACGAGAAAAATGGTCTTAAAACTAAATATTAAAAACCAATGAAATGTGTCAAAATTCCAATCATAGAGGGAATATTATATTCTGAATCACCAGTTCGCAATCTGTTAAGGTGGAGGATGATCAGAAAAATAAGGTAGTTCGTGGAGTGTATGTTTTATCTTGAATTTGTATTTTTTTACATCCGGTATCCCGAACACCGGTAAAGGGAACACATCTTATAAGAAAGCAAAATTAGGATTCCACGTAATTCCACAGATGCTACTGCGAAATTACTGTCTCAAACAACATATCAGTTCGTACATCTGATTTTTTGAGCATATCAAACGATAATTACAAATAAGGGTTATCATTTAGCGAATAAAGTTCTCATTTTTAAGATTAGGGTTGTTGGCATTACTTAATTCTTGGAACTGCAACTTACCAACTAATATATAGCACAGCGGGGTATTTATTTTCTCTAAAGTATAGATTGCAGTCACAAACACACCACACAACAACAAAGGATTTGTTTTGTGTTGCCAGCAGTAACACGTATCAAACCAGAAGTGCTTTAACGCGTCAGCATTGTAATTTAATCATCGTAAGTCGGGTTTGTGGTTGTCCTAAACAATGCCAAATAATAAATATGCGGAGTACAACGAAATACGAATATTGAATTTTGCTCTTTCATAATGCTGCTGTGAATAATTCTTCAGAACTTGAATTCTGGAACAATGTGTATAAGCTAGTAAGTACGCCTTCTAATAGCGATTGTATGTCAAAGGGATATTTTAATGGTGTGGAGTCCTCCATGAAACGTTTTCTAATGTAATTTTTAAAACTAGCACTTTTTAGGCCATCATGAAAACCTGGATATAAGAAATAAAATATGAAACATGTGTAAAATACAAGGTGTACAAAAAAATACCAACTCCTGGGGGTTATAAGAGACGATGAAACATAAAAATTTTAATACACTTTTTCTTTTAAATTCTTCTCCGCCGAGTTACATCCTACTAAAGATGAAGGTTCAAATTACATTTTTGTAATTTTTCTGAGAACTGGAGAATAGTATTAAAATTACGTATTTCCTCAAAATCTTTTGACGAATCAGAGAGCTAGAACTAAAAGTTTCAAACAATCGATCGCATACGAATGCCATCGGTAATTTTACATTTTTTGCACTAGTACATTCTGGAATTTAAAAACAAATTGGTTTTGTATGTAGGTTAGTATTATTTTTTTTGTATTTAAAAATAGATCAATTGCTACCAACACAAAATTATATGAAAGGTCTCATAAAAGTACACAACTTGTGTTAAGACAGTATTCACTCTGGAGTAAAAGGAAAAACGGGAAAAATAATAAAAGGAAGAGTGTGTCATTCCGGATGGCTTTAAACGCCACAACTCCAGAACAACATAACCTATCAGAATTATTTTTTCTCCATTTAGTGTGGATTATCAATGTAAGAACTAAGAAGCTTTTGGATGCATTTCGATGCGTATTCGCGTTACCAGAAATAGATGTTAAGCGGTCACCTGACTACGCTATCAGATTGGTGTAGTTACAGCAGTCGTGTACTGTCGATCCTGAGGTCGCGAGTTCAAATTTCGGCCCTGACATGAGTTCTTTTTAAATTATCGAAATATGCGGATGCACATTTCTATCTTTTCTCGCCTTTAAATCAGAAATGCCACATTATCTGCGCTGTCTGTTTCATTCGTACTCTCCGCTAACGGTGTTGATAAATCGCAGACTCGTAGACGCATAGAGTTTGCAGTTGCCACATGGGTTGCAAATCCTGTCAAGGACTCGCTGACTGAACCCCCAGCTTTCTTCGCTGAAGACGAGACAGAACAAGCCATGATTTCATATTCGACTGTGCGTCGCTTAAAACTCAGCGTGGAGTTAACTCTACTCCCACCAAAATTACGTAGAGCTAAGAAAATTAATCCGAAAAAAGGAGCAGGCTTATATGCCTCACAATGAGAAATTAGGCATCTAACGCTGAAATTAAAAAGGAACACAGTCAAGATATAGTGTACCTTCTTCTTCTTCCGACCTTTTAAGGCGCCCAGAATTGAGCATAGGTCTCCTTTAGTTCTTTCCACTTTTTTCTATGTTGAGCGGTTCGTATCCAGGTTAATCCTGCGACTTTCTTAATATCTTCATACCAACGTGCTACCGGTCTTCCTCTTGAACGTTTGCCAGTCCACGGTCTCCATTTCATAACTTTTGCATTCCATCTGTCGTCGTTTATCCGGGCAATGTGCCCTGTATAGTCCCATTTAAGATGTGAGGCTCTCTCTGTCTACTATGTCTATTACTTTGGTCTTGTTTCTTATATATTGGTTTCTTTTTCTGTCCCGCAATGATAGACCCAGCATCCTCCTCTCCATAGCTCTTTGGGATACTCTTAGTTTATTTACCATTTGTTTGGTAAAGGTCCAGGTCTGTGCGCCATATGTAACCACTGGCAAAATACATTGATTATATAGCCTTGTTCGCAGGTGCAAGGGTATCTTTTTGTTTGTTAAGATATTCTTTAATTTTGTAAAGGCTGCCCATCCGAGCCTTATTCGTCTTTCAATTTTGATGTCCTTGTTTTCTTTGCTTATGGTCACTCTTTGTCATAAATATATATAGTCTCTTGCGTTTTCTAATTTCTGGTTGTTTATTTCTATATTTGGATCTTCTAGGCACATAGTTTTGTTTTTATTTATATTCACTTTAATCCTACCTTTATTGATTGTTTTTCTAATTCTGTTATTATTTTCTTCAAATCATGACCATTTTCTGCGAACAAGACTATGTCGTCGGCGAATCTTAGGTGTGTGTCTTTCTCCATTTACATTAATTCCTCGGTTCTCCCAGTTTAACCTCTTGAACACTCCTTCCAAAACCAAGGTGAACAGTTGCGGTGATATTGTATCACCTTGTCTTATTCCTCTCCGTATCTCAAAGACCTCTCTTGTGTCATGGGTTTTTACTGCAGATATGGCATTTTCGTATATGGTTTTTAGGATGTTTGCATATCTATGATCCACACGGGCTCCCGCTAATTCGTGCAGTATGGCCCAGTGTTCGACCGAGTCAAATGCCTTTTCGTAGTCGATAAAGGCTATACTTACGGGCATATTATATTCCAGCACCTTCTCTATTAGAATTTTTACGGTCAGAAGGTGGTCACAAGTACTGAACCCTTTCCGAAATGCCGCCTGTTCTACGGGTTGGTAGTCTTCGAGTTTTTTTATTTATCCTGTTGGCAATTACTCTTGTAAACAATTTATAAATTTGTTGTAACAGGCTAATCGGTCTATAATTCTGTAAAAGGGTTGGGTCTCCCTTTTTAAAAAGTAGTATGATAATTGCCTCATCCCATTTTTCTGGTATTATTCCTTGCTCTGTGCACATGTTGAAAAGTATTTTCAGCTTTGGGACGATTATGTCTGCTGCTTCTTTGATCATATCAGTTATTATCTCGTCGCTTCCCGGAGCCTTATTATTTTTCATTTTGCTTAGGGCGTGTAATATTTCTTCTTCGGTTATATCAGGAATCTCCTCTGATCCAACATTTGTTACTTTTCTTATTCCTTGTTTTTCTGGAGGTTGTTGTGTCTGAGAGCTATATAGGTTTTTGTAGAATTCTTCTGTTATGTTTTAAGATTTAGTGTACCTACGTATAATGAATAGCCTTCAACAGGTCTGGAGATGGACTCTTCGTGTAAAATCCGCTAAAGCGGGACAATTTTCGGGACAAAATAACAGCCGGTACAGGCATTAAAAAGTATGTACTGTTCCACCTAAATCGGGACAGATGGTCAGTTTACTTTAGCTTAAGTGGTCACATATATGACCCGATCATATTATGACGGCCATACCACGTTGAAAGCATCGTTCGACAGATTACGAAGACATATCCTTTTAATATTTTTTTTATTCACAATTACATATATGGGTTAAACTAAAACTGGCCCACTTCCGTAACAAACACAATATTTTCTAACTGTGGTTATTATTATTATTATTTTAGTTAGAATGCTCAGAGGAACTGTTTGAGCGGTGTAAGATCTTCAATACATTTTTAACTTTGTGACATGCATTTTAGATGCATGCTATATTCTCATATTTAACATTCATATTGGTTTTAGCATTTAGCAAGGGTAGTAGTATAAACATTGTTTGCAAATTGATCAACTGTACAGTATTCGATCAAAAACGCCCTTGGGGTTAATTTGTTGATGTTTACTCCGGTATGTTCCGGAATGCAATAAAAAACTATGTATAGGGGAGCTACTGTTATTTACTTCATCGTCGCAATAACGGGGTCTGAATATTCTCGAAGAAAACATTAGCTAGCTAGTAACTATTTATATTCTAGATCTCCGTAGGCTAGTATATCATACATCGCAATACAACCATTACGGTCAGACATAGCATTAAGTTCAAGACAATACATGAATTTAATAAATTCTTTTACTGTTGTCCGTGTTCGTGTAAAAATTAGTAATATATGAATACTATCCGAAGCGTAACTATAAACTCAATTCCTTAAATTGGTGGTGGGTGTAGTAATTAGTAACATAATTAAGAAAATCATGGTAGTCGGCAGTCTTTATTTGACAAGAGCTTCTTCCTTCGCGTAAAATGTAAGTAAAAGAAAAGCTACTAATATTAGTCAATTATTGACCTCAATTAATGTGTTCCGGCAACCAAAACCAACGTGTGGTACACATTATATAAGTAGAATACTTTAACAGTGATGAGCATATTTTCGTTTCACTAGAAAATTGCATGTCAGCATATATCTTCTTCACTAAATCACAAAATCCAAAGATTTTCGGAAATATTTCATTGTTTTTGACAACCAAAATCAGTGTATTTTTTGCTACTTAAAATTATAATTTAATCTGCCAAATATTTTTTAATTTGCTCTGATGTGTAAGATGAAAGCTATGGAAATATTTGTTGGCATTTATGACTTGTACATTACAAATAAATAGTGATGCAACCGAAAAAAAAACCGTTCGTTTTTTTTTTAAAAACCTGTTTTTTTTGTAAAAAAAAACAAGCGGTCTGGTTTTTTATTTAATGCGTTTTTTTCAAAATTAAAGTGTAGTGAATCACAAGTAATTTGTTTGGAAAAACAAAAAACAGATATTTTTAAATAAAAATAATACACTTCGTAGGTCAAGTGAATTATAGAATTTATAATAACAAAAAAAGCAAATATTTCTAAAGAAAAATAGAAAAATAGCCAAAGTGGATACACAGGGTGTTACGAAAGTCGACGGAAAAATTTCTGGGGGTGAATCCTTGGCCCAAAATATGATGATTTAACTCAACGTACCTATATACAAAGTTGCTTAGGTAGAAATTTTTCCGTCGACTTCCGTAACACCCTGTAGAAATTATAATAATGCAGAAATTACTCGCTAACAGACATGGCTGACTCCTCAACTGACTCGGAGTCAGTATCCATGCAGTGTACGTCGCCCATGTTACTGTCTGATGACTGATGAATCGCTAACGTAACTTGATTCGTCGATCAGGTCGACAGTTTCAGAGCTGGGTCCAGCTTAAAGCAACTTCCAATAGGGGTGGGCACCTACCAAAACGTGCCGCCAATTACAAAATGAATAAAAACCAAAAAAAAAAACAAAAAAAAACCGTTTTTTTCTGTTTTTTTTCTAGGTTTTTTATTCAATTTAAAAAAAACGCGTTTTTTTAACATCACTACAAATAAAATTGTGAGAAAAATTACGGCCACCTGAAATAGTTCGCCGCCACACTTCGTTAATGTATCTCGATTTTGTAAAATCCAGAAAACAATTTTTTCTACGACCGTGTCAAGATGACAACTTTTTGCACAGTTTCTAGTGTCAAAAGTGACGTTTGTAGCACTCTCATACTAGCGCTTGAATTACGTCTTTTTTGCACGTTGCCATTGGTGGCGTGTTTTAATACTATATTAATACACGCTTTGTCGTAAGTTTGAATGTCAACATAAGCTAGAATATGTAACACAATATGACGGAAAAGTGTCACCGAACTAAGTATGTATTTATATTTTTGTGACGATCGTAGAAAAAGTACCGTATGATACACGGGTATAAGTGCCATTAAAGCAGTGGCTACGTTAAAAGCACTCCGCTTCGCGTCGTGCTCCTATACTTGTCGCACGTGCTTTGAAGGGGTACTTATGCACTAGTATCATAATATACTAGTTTGCACGGGAAAATTAAATGAAAAAGTCTCATATAGTGTTCATAAAATTAAATGTCACCAATACATAGCTTTTATGTTTGAATTTTGTAAAAATGTATGTCTCATTCGGTATTGCGAGCTTGGAGAGTTCTTTGGTGGTGGAAATTTCGTCGTTTTTAAAAAAAAAGCTTAGTAATTTATGGGGCACGGAAATAAACAACAGTCGCTATTTCTAGCTCACAAAATAAAAAACCTGTTCTACATTAGGAAAAATAAATTATCCAAACGAGATTGCTATGATAATTAAAGCATTTTAAATAGAATTTGTAGTATATTTATTCTTCATTTGGTGAAGCTTTATTTGATTCTGTGCTAGCAATTCCTGAATGTTGGTAAAACGGATTTAAAAGGAACCAAATATTTGCAAAAGCTTCGCACAAATAGACTGCAATAAATATTTCTGCGCTGCATTACTACTGTAATGTCTTTATAGACGTTACCCCTGTAATAAAACAATATTATTTTGACGAAATTACGCCGACCTACAGAGTTTAAAGTTTCATAAATCGGAGGGCCGGAGTTGTAAAATTTTTGAAATTTCGATAGGGTTTTACTGAGGCATTTTGTAAATTCAGGATTATCCGAAGAAAATAACACGGTAGAGATGAATATGTTGAACTATGGCAATCTACTCTGCAATAGGAACCTTAATTAAAAAAGTTTCAAGTTAAGCTTTGCTGCATTACATAATTTAAAAATACAGCGTTCAGTCAATATGAATGCTGTGTAGAGGGTGTCCGAAAAATATAAAATATGTTATATGAAAAGCTTAACTAAGAACACTTGAATTTTTTGAATGCTAACATATGATTGTTTCCTTTGGTCGAAATAACGATTTCAAGATTTCAACAGAAATAACTCAACTTAAATCTATTGTTTTAATGAATGTAATTTAGTGAGTAGTTTTTGCCTGACATTTCGCCAAAACATCAAAGCTCACAGTTTGTAAATCGGCGTCGTTCTAAAAATGAATAATTTGGAAGTTCCAGTAGTGAATTAATAGTGGAAAATGTTAAAACTGTGTGCCGTCTTACGGCAAAATTTAAGTCGTATATCTATATTGTTCAATAATCTTTCCAACTACCACTCAAAGTAATATTTTTTGCAAAGATTATTCAACACTACAATAACCAAACTGATGAAATTGGTCAATTTTCCGCAAAAGGCCAATCAAAATTAACTGTATCTGGAAACGCTTTATGTCGCAGTGTTTTCACGCCATTTCGGTTGGTTTTAATAAGTCCAGTGGAGTGAGTAGCCTTTGACTAACATTTCGTCAAAATATCAAAGTGAAGTAATATTATTCAATACTTGAATAAACATACCAATTTGTTGCAAAAGGCAAATCAACAGATGTGTAAAAACTTAATATCGCAGTGTTTTCACGCCATCGTCATTGGTTTCTAGTTATTTATAACATCAAGTGAATAAAGACATATTTTATTAACGAGCGAAATTTGTATTCATGAGGAGCGAAGCCCCGAGTGAATACGTTTCGCGAGTTAAGAAAATGTCTTTATTCAAGAGTGATATATTAATTTTTTTCCAATACTTACATATTAGGACTTTAGAAATTTAAATTTAAATTAATATTAATTAAAATTTAATAGATTTCAATGTACATTATTATGAATATGTTTTGAAATAAATTTTGAAAATCAACTTAGTTTGAATAATTGCATACTATAATATTATACGCTCATGTATTCAGAAATGAATAAAAACTATTTTAATCACTAGTGAATAAAGAGGTATTTTAATAGCGAGATTTTAGTGAATAAAATGCGGATCTTTAGCTAGGTATTGGAAAAAATAAATTGAATTTTAGTGAGTGGCATTTATTTTATTTTATTTTATTTTATTTTATTTATTTCGCACTCAGCCAACAGCCGTTAGGCCAATTATAGGCGTCGCTGTGCATTTATGGGGACTTCCAACCCCACTAACGACAGTCATGATGTCGTTATGACCGCCGGGACCAACTATTTCCGTGACAGCCGTATCACGAGGCGCCGAGAGATACAGCCATGGAACTCCCATCCAAGTTCTGACCAGAGAGAGCGTTGCTTAACTCTGCTGATCGAACGTGGACGCTTGTTTAAGCTACACCACCCGGGACCTTGACTAATATTTCGGCGAAACAATCGGCGTCGTTTTAAAAATGAATTAAAATCGTTTTGGAAGTTTTAATAGTGAATTAATAGTGGGAAAATGTTAAAAAACAGTGTGTCCAGGTCATATATCTACTGAGTGATTGTTTAAAAACTCAATTGCAGCAGGCCCTGGATAGCCTGAATCAGTTGGCAATACTGAAATGTATTGTTGGTGACACTGTAAGTCTGTGTCAAATTCGAGGCTAGCAGGTTAGGTTTTGCGTCAGTCTGTATCAAAACTGACGCAAAACGCAACCTGCTAACCTCGAATTTGAATTTGGCAATACTGAAATGTATTGTTGGTGACACTGTAAGTCTGTCAAATTCGAGGTTAGCAGGTTAGGTTTTGTTTCAGTTTTGATACAGACTGACGCAAAACCTAACCTGCGAGCCTCGAATTTGACATAGACTTACAGTGTCACCAACAATACATTTCAGTATTGCCAATTGATTAAGACTATCAAGGGCCTGCAGCAATTGCGTTTTTAAACAAAAAAATTTTAAAAATTATTCAAAACTATAATAAAAAACCAATTAAATCGATCAATTTGTCCCTAAAGGCCAATCAAAATTAACTGTATCTGAAAAAACTTACTGTCGCCGTCTTTTCACACGTATCATCGCGATTGATTTCAATGAATTCATTTAACGAGTAAAGCTTCCGAAATACCGCTCAAGGTAAAATGGTTAAAGATTATTTAACAGTATAATAAATAAACCAATGAAATTGGTTAATTTGTTGCAAAAGGCATTATTGTAGAAATGAATAATAATAGTTTTGGAAAATGTTTAAACGGAAAACAGTGTGGCGTTGAACACTGTAAAATCCAAGTCACAAACCTATATTCTTGAAAATACGACTTCAGGTAACATTTTTCGAAGTTTTTTGATTTTTTTTTACTTTTTTATTTTGCCCTTGAAAAGTTATTTCATTTATTAATATATAATTCCGATTGAATTAATCTGAGATCCCGGTAGCCATGGAATTAGCTACTTATAAATGTTGGGTTAGTATTATATTTCAATTACAATAAGTATTGATACCTATTAGGGATGTTCCGAATACTCGTATTCGTATTCGCATTCGCGAATATTCGCTATATTTTCAATATTTGTATTCGTAATCGTATTCGCCAAAAATTAACACGAATGTTATACGAGTATTTGACATTAAAATTATATAAATATAGATAAGAATTGTAATAAAAATATAAAACAGGTATTCATACATTAAATAAAACATTTTTTTTAAAATATTAACCATTCTATAATATTAAATAAAAAACAAAACTATTTTCCATACTATTTCTAAAATTTGCAGCGCGTACAAAAACGATGTTGATGTTGATTTATTCACTCAAGGTCATGTATTCGTATTCGTATTCGTATTCGCCAATATTCATAAGAGTATTTGTATTCGGTATTCGTATTCGCGAATACGAATTTTTGTATATTCGGAACATCCCTAATACCTATGTAATGTAATAAAATGCAATAAGAGGAGGGGAATGTGCCTCGGATTCTGCAGTTTAGCCTGCGACTCGATTATAAAAATCTCCTGTTCGAACTCCATTACTTATTGCAATCTGTAATAATTTTTGACACATACGAATTTTAGTTGTGATGACACTAATGACATTTAGTTTAGTTGGATTCATCACTTTAATAAAGCGGTGTTGATTCCAAAGGTAATGTGATGTCAGATATTTATGGCCACCCGGTACATCATCGCATTTCGCATTAAAATTCTTATCATGCTGGAATTTGGAGAATCAAAAAGGAAATTTTTTGAGATCCAGATTAATACCGACTGTTAAAATAGTTTCACCTCTGCTATGCTCTTTTTGAAGAAAGGCTTTTACGAAAGTAGGTTTAAACGTGGAATTACTCGATTTTAACAAGTCAACAATGACAGTCTAATCGTGGAAATCGTTCGTTACATTCTGTTTTAAATATTTTTCAATACAATGAACATTTTTATTTACTAATCGATATAGCAGTATAGCACATATTCCATTATTTTCGGGCACCCTTTGTCTTTATTCCTTAATTTTTAATTCGTAGATAATGACATTTTATTTTAACTGTTTCAAAGCTGAGTAGTTTATAATTTGCTATTTACTTGAAAGAAAGTAAAAAGGTGTTTGTCGTGCAAACTAATTTCGATAATCCACATTTTCTTAACACATGACGAGTGACAAGTATTTAACTTAATTCAATATGATCAGTTGTTTAGCGGACATTTTCCACAGTGAAAACAGTCGGCTAAATAACTCGTAGTAACAGGCCACTAATATAACAATCCAAAATATATTTCCAGGTATTGTGTAAAAGTTTGCAGCAAAAATAATTTTCAGCAAGTTGCCAATTTTGATAATGCAGGATAAGTTTGTAAACTACGAATTGAAAAATCTAGTTTTCGTGCGTGTCTGGACTAAATATCGATGCGATAAAGGACTTGGTGAGAGCTTCACAAATTGGTAACAAAGCATCGCCTGGGAATTATTATATTCGGGAAATTGTAAATATAAGGATTAGGGCCAGTACAGTACATCAGCTGTGAACCACAGCGCCATCCTTGTCTACTTATAACAAATCGTGTCATAAATAATCATAAAAGTCCCCAAACTCGTGCCACTTGCAACCAACAGATGTCTTGCAACAGTTTTTGTCGTCATCGCCCAGACATATACCACAAAGGAAGAATTCGTCTACCCTGAAAATTTTTGTTAGTACAGCAGAATAGTCTTTGTCAGTACCCAAAGGTAGCAAGAGAGAAATTCACGAACATGAGAAAAAAGACTATTTAGAAAGGACATACTTCGCAAAAATTGTTCACTTAGGCACCTCGACCACAGCCAGAGTTCAATTAACAACTATTTGATAAGTCCAATAAGATTAAGCGAATCAAATGAAAGAAAATCTAGTTACGATTCGCGATTTCATTCACGATTAAAATGGAAAGTCGAATTTGTCCCTGCACGATTTTCGACACATCAAGAACCGAATCGTCCAAGGAAGTTTATTGTATGTAGTATGCTTAAATTACTTACTTGGGACTTCGGCAGAACTTGAAAAAGTGAAAACACTCACCAATAATACAGATACTGACCCATTTTAAGAGGAGCAAAACTAATCTGTTATACACAGGATGTTATAAATGTCGAGAATATTGAAATTATAATATGCCCAAAAATAAGTCGAAGAGTATGAATATGTGACCTCCCTTTGTAAGTTATAGTGCTGCCAATTAGTTATGAACAGACTAAATTAATTCTCTTAAGTAAGCAACATGGATTCAGCGCTTGTTCAGACCATTACATTTTTTCGGTGTCAGGACAAAAAACCCCCGGACAAAAAACCCCCCGGACAAAAAACCCCCCGGACAAAAAACCCCCGGACAAAAAACCCCCCGTACAAAAAACCCCCCGGACAAAAAACCGACACAAAACAGAATCTAGGATAAAAAAGCCGTCGAAAAAACGTTATCGTTAAATAATATTTAAAGTAAAATTTGGCGGCATTTGGGATTGTTATAAGGGCTAGAATATGGAAATTTCCAATATCTAATCGTAAACAGAAGGGACCACAATCCTTAAATGTAGTTTTAAAAATAAACCAACTGGATTAGTATATTATGGCTAAGAACTCGAATAATCCGTGTTTCACCACTTGTAGATCTGTAAACAGCAACAACATTTTTGGGAAGCGGTAGCCGTTACCTACTTTAAGCTGTATTTAGGTTTTTCCAGTAATATTTATATAATAATCCTAAAATTAGCTAGTAAGCAGAAAGCATGCTTGTAGTATGCACTAATCTTGAGCCTCCTTACCCGATTCTTAAAATTAAAACATGTTTTCTTTGCCATAAATAACCATTTCAAATTGTCCTTATCTTTGTATTCAAAAAGGTAACTTAAGGTAAATTAAGTAAGGGGGTTGATGATTAAGACAAGAATGCAATTAGCAACCATTTACGTAGTAGATAAAAGAATTTTATATGGGTAATTACGTTCCTAATGTATCCCCCGCCCATAGAAATGTAATCTGCAACCCTTTTGGCCTTTTCCTACAAAAGTACTTAAGTAAATCCCTATAAAGCTCAAATTTTGGTTTTGTTTGTCACTTTGCTGTTGATAATGGAAGTGATACGTTCTAACAAGTATGGTGAAAAGTTCTGTTTACAGGGTCTTGTGCGGGGTTTTTTGTCCGGGGGTTTTTTGTCTGGGGGGTTTTTTGTCCGGGGGGTTTTTTGTCCGGGGTTTTTTTGTCCGGGGGTTTTATGTCCGGGGTTTTTTGTCCAGGGGTTTTTTTGTCCTAGACTCCATTTTTTCAGAACACAAGTTGAAGAGCAACTGAAAATCAACCACTTGCGTAACAGCGATAACAGATCAAAAGTTTATGTGCCAAATATGAAATGAATCATTTAAGAGCGCTTTGTTATTGTAAAACAAATATTCAATAACTTTGAAGCTCGATACCGTTTATAACGAAAAACTTTTGGATTGTAGATAAGTTTGGTTAAATCACTTTGTTTTAACTCTTGAAAGTTTTTGTTGATTTTTTAATAGACAACATGTAGAGTGGTTTCATAACTATAGTGCATCTCACCGTGTGAATACCGTACAGGGAATGCCTAAAACGTAGGTAGAAATTCTCGGAGGTTCTTTTAGTAAAACATATTGTGCCTCACGGAGAATACTATACATGTTCTATCAATATCAACATATTTATACACGCTATTTAGATCATTTTGATAGTAGCGTTTTACGTTTAACATTTTAGACCAATCTTGTTTACTTGTTCATATTTTTTGTAGACCGTTTTCTTTGACAGTTGCATGTTATAAATTTTACGACATAATGTAATAGCAACTTTTTCGTTTTAGAATATGGCTCCCACAGCTACAATGATTTCACAACCAACATCCATGACAAACGGATATTTTAACAGACGCGCCCAGGAGTACAACAGCACAAATAATTCCCTATACCAAACTACTTCTTACGCTTCACCAAGTTGGTTCCAGTACCTCACCATTGACCACAATGGAAATGCTGACAAATACCAGGTACCAGAAGACAACCAACTGCTATATGGAAGATTAATTAAATACATTTTCC
Organism: Agriotes lineatus; assembly: GCA_940337035.1. Taxonomy (NCBI): domain Eukaryota; kingdom Metazoa; phylum Arthropoda; class Insecta; order Coleoptera; family Elateridae; genus Agriotes; species Agriotes lineatus. Next base: position 41,445 of record CALNHX010005438.1, read on the forward strand.
AGCCCAAACTGCTGTCACCAACATGGAGTCCATTCCCAACCGCTCAATTCGGGTACAACGGCTATAATTCTTACACGACCTCCACTGCAGTATCAGATCCTCTGGGGATATCTCCGATCAACTGGCGGATCTCACTCTCCTGGACAGACGACCAGCTCTGAAACGTCCACCTCCTACCTACCTATGCCATTTGTGCTTCCAGAAGGGTCACTACATCAAGGATTGTCCACAGGTTGGTTATTTTTTCCATTAAATTCGGGTGTGAAATGAGTTTATGATTTAAAAGTATCGATTAAACCACAACTCAATATTAGGGTAGGTGGTACAACATTCTTCATTGTAACAAGGTTGAATATGCTCAGCCATCTAATATGTAGTTTAAAATGAAATTGACAAATCAAACATTGGCATTATTTTTTTTAAATTTATGGTTAAATTTGTGTAAATTTCTAGTTCAATTTGTATGGCAATGGATTGATAATAAAAGAAGGATTGATAGAAAAGTATAAAACAAGATTATCAGAACAGAGTTGTTAGTAAAACCATTTCAATGTTTACATAAGAAAAATAGGCCCCACTAGGCTGTTTCCCGAAGTCTTCTTTATTTTTAGACTAGGCCTAGGTCATATATGTATATTGAGAACGAAAACGAATCATTGTTTAGTGGCCGCCTGGCTAGGGTTTTCTCGAATGTAGACGCGTTTTTGTGCGTTACGTTAACATTCAAATTCTGATACGTCTACAGTGTGTCAAACCAGTGCAAGTGTGAGCCTTTTTGGCCCAGTTGCGGCGGCCGCGGCAAGCAGTTAAATGTAAAAGAACATAACTTACTGGCCTATAAATCTCATCGATAGTAATTGCATTCACGGTGGGTGCCCCCGCGACCCCTGTGTATTTCCGGCAGCAGCGTTACAATACTCGATCTACATCAGTTAGCATCAACCCCTTAGCACCTCATCGCTACCTTCACTATTAGGGTCAGATCTCCGTACTTATCACTAGTACTGCCCAGTGTTACAATCCATACTGAGTCATCAGTGCTCAGTTCCTATTGGTCTTTCACAGTACAGCACCTATTGTAAATCCGCTCGGCTGAGAGAACCAATAACTGCGGAACAACAACCTTTCGCGGGATCACTAGGCAGAACCGCATGCATTCCGCGCGATCCACCCTCTCAATCGTATAATCATCCACCAGGAGCAAGCACCTCGAACGTCTTATCATTTGCTGTGATTGCCAAAAAGCTACCAACATTATACAACTAACTAGTACGCACATTCTACAGTAGTTACCATCTAACTTACTAAGGGTACGCATGTCTGCGCTGCCAGGTTCGCATCGCATCGCATTGTTACAACTTATCACATTATAATTAATTATTGGTTCGCATAATCACATACGCTAACAAATTACACAATGCAGACCACGTCGCCCTACTGTAACAGCTTTGAATTATTTGCCCTCGATTGGAATTCTATCCCTAACACATACATTCTTCGACACGGTACATTGGTTGCACCTGTACCGTGGGTCTCCCAAAAACAAGAACTCGTGATTTAACGCGTAATGTATTTTGTCAAAATCGAATATCGACCTACAATTACCTAGTGTCCGTAGGTAAGTATTAGATATACCTACTCATCATCTGTTGTAAAAAGTTCATAGCTAATAGGCATTCAAATCCATAGCTTTACAATCTTCTTCCACCATTCTGTTACGCCCCTTTTTTTATCAATCTCTCCTACCACCATACTTTTTGGTACTCTTGGATCATCTTGCCTTTCAATTGACCCAGCCACCTGATACTTTGTCTCTTTATTATGTTATGTTTGGTTGACTTTACGACATTTGAAAAAAACCTTGCTTCAATCATCGCCTCGCTATGTAACTGCTGCATCAACACCAAGGAATACAGAACTGATTTCTCTTCACTTCCTATTTTCGGTCTTTGTTAAAATTAATCGATGCTTTTTCTCTTCGCCTCTTATAACGAAGTACCTACTACTTCGTCTTGCTCTAATTTGTCCAGTCCTCTTCATCAGCTTGTCTTTCTCACTCCTTTGTTATATTTCCCCGATTTTCTTGGCGTAAGTGTCGAATCATCCGATAAGCACTGATGACTTTAGTCGATACTCCATTCATTGTGAAACCGAAATCTCGTCAATTATTCTTTTTAAAAGTAGATTAAATAATGTCGTTGGCAGGAATATCATATCCTATCACCCTTCTTCACTTCAAAGTCATGCGATAGTGTACCAGTTACTCTTTACTTTGTTCCTTGTCCACATATCATTTTCATCATTTTTATTATATTACCCGGTATATTCAAGTTTTCCATGGCTTTACAGGCTGGTTCTTTTAATGCACCATTATCATTAAAATCTACAAACAAAACGCAAGTGCTTATATTATGGTTATAGCAGCTATAGATCTGATCTATAACTGACCGACGCTTTCATCAGGTATTTCCTCACTTTCCCAAGCTGTTTTAATTAGTTCATACATTTTGTCGTGAAATCTTCTTTTGCGTTTATTTTCTATTTTATCCTTCTTAAAATTCTTCCATTTCATAATCTACATTGGTATTTAATGTTTCATCAAAATGCTGTTTCCATCTTCTTATAAAGTGGTGTTCTGTCTCCCATTAATTTTGCACTTACATCTGATACAGTCTTGTTATAACCTTTTTTGTTTTTTAATGTTGTACCAGTATATTAATACAAGAAGCCGGTTAGCGCAGTTGGGTAACCGCTAGGCTTGCATTAAGCAAGTTCTCGGTTCGAATCCCGGGGGGGGGCAGGAATTTGAAGTTGAGCATTGTACCGCCAGGCGCAGTCGTATAAAGCACCAGCCTCTCTACACCGCAAGGATAAATAAGGTCACCGACAATACAATACAGTATATTAATTGACAATAATTACTCTATTTTAAGGTATGTTATACTATACAAAATACCACCCCAGGAAAATTATTTTTTTTATAATGTCCCTTGGGACTTGATGAAAAATAAACATAAAACGTCAAATTTGAGGTTAGCAGGTTAGGTTTTGTGTCAAAACTGACGGAAAACCTAACCTGATAACCTCAAATTTGACATAGACTTACAGTGCCACCAACTTATTATTCATACGTTGTATAACCAACCTAAAACTAGCTGTACCAGTTTTCTATGCAACCGATGGTACCACTGACTAATCAATTGTGGTTATTTGTACACTGAAAACAGGAACGCCTGAGCATGTATTATTTAAATGTAAGAGGCTTGTTCAACAAAAACCTAACCCTGATCAAATTAGTCCTGAAAACAAATGCAATAATCCAGCCGACGTTTTGTAAGATTAGTACTATTTATAAGCAACACATGGATACGTTTCTGGCGTTTCAGGTTGCTTCTGATTTTAAAACTTTCGACTTTGAAATGGCGTTTGTTGGCGAAAATTCGTCCGAAGTTCGATCAGCGTACAGTCATACAGTTTTCGTGCTGTGAGGGTGGGCAGCGATTGGAAATTCATACATTATTGCAAGCAGTGTATGAAAACGCATGTATTGCGTATTCAACTGTCTTTAATTATGTTCGCTAACCATTAATAGTATCTAAGGAATAAAAACATTGTTTTTATTTGCTTGCTTTTTGTTCTCTATAAACATTCTGCATTTATCATTGATGAAAACCATTTTTTTTACTCGCGAAGGATCTCAGGGTTTGTATAAATTTAAAGGTGGTCACCCTATCTGTGAGACCCAGCCTGTGGAATGGTGTGATTTTCAAAGCACTCGTGATAACTGGAGGCTTACGAAATTGCTTCGGTTACTGTTGCTGCACCATAGTAAAAAAAATCTGGAACTGCATTCTTTCTCCAACGATTACTTTGTTTATTAATTCAGATCAATGATGTTATTCTTAGCTGGCGCCTCGCAAACCTTACTAAAAGATACTTCTAAACAATCACAAGGAATGACCGATCAAAAATCTACGCAATACAAATGCAATTATACCAACAGCTAGTAAAATGGACAAGAATAGATCAAGCATAAGGAAGTGATGTACTATCGAATTTTTAAAATATTGTTTGAAGCAAATGTACGACTACTTTCAAGTTTTAGGATCAACTCGCACTGTGTATTATACAGAGAGCCCAAAATTGAATTAAAAAATACTAGGTTAATAAATTTAAAATAGCAGAACATGCTTGGAATAACAACCACAAACTACGTAAACAAAACATTTTATCTAAAGAATCGATATCAACTAGATGTAAAATTAAAGAAACTGCATATTTTACTGAGCCAAGACTAATGGTGTTCACACATTCACTAGCATTAAATAATAGTTGGCTTTCTTAACGATATAATCAAATAAGTAGTCGAGGCTGTCAGTGTCGAGCTGTTTACTGGGGAGGTTATGCGTACTCTGCTAAATTACCAATAAAAGAAGCTAAGTTCTCCTAGTTAATTGTTAATTTAACTATGTTAAAATTGTTAGGGATGAAATATTTGATGGTTTTGGAGTGCATTATTTTTAAGTTTTAATTATTACGTTTGCCATTTCTGGCATGTTTTGAGCCCTGGAATGTAATATAATCTTGACGAATGTATTGGGCTTGCGGTTCGTTGTTTCAGGGATCCGGAGAACATGTGCAACTAATGCACCATGTCGAAGGGGTTCGGTTAGAAATGGAATTAAACAGCACAGAACGTTTGGGGTTGCGACAAGAGGCGCGACGTGTGAGTGAAAGTGTGCTGTTTTGCGTAATTATTTCTTGGCGTAAGCGATTATATGCGAAACAAGTAATTATATTGTGATAAGTTGCAATAAGGCGAGGCGAAGCTGCGAGCGCAGCTAGGCGTATTATTAGGTAGTGAATTAATTTAGCTAGAGTAGAATGTACGTACTATCGCAGTTAGTTGAATGTTTAGTCGATTTTTGGCAATTGCAGCAAATGATAAACGTCAGAGGTTCTTGCTTGTGCTAGTCGATTATTTGATAATCAAAGGGTTGGACTCCGCAGGAGCACGAAGTCCGCACAGTGGTCCGTGGAAGCACGTAGTTCCACAATCGGAAGCACGTAGTTCCGTAATGATAAGCCCGCGGAAGCACGTAGTTCCATAATGGGCAGTAGCCTAGCAATATTTACGGTAATTACTGTACTGTGAAAGATCAGTATACTACGAGTTATTACCGACTCTGTACGGGTTGTAACAATAGTTAATCTAGTGGATTACTATTGGGCAGTATTAGCGGTAAGTACCGACAGGTAACTCAACCAGTGAAGGCGGGCGATGAGGTGCCAAAGGGTTGAGGCTGACGGATGTAAGGCCCAGCATTGTGATGTCACTGCCAGAGCGGCCAGGGAGCGGCCACCCCCGGTGAGTACAATTATTATTATCGATGAGATTTACAGGTCAGTAAGTTCATGTTCTTTTACATTTAACTGCCTGCCTCCGCCACTGGGCCAAGGAATGCTCGAACCTGCACTGTTTGCACCCCGTTGCCGCTTTGTGGTCATGCGTGAGTTGCATCTACCACCTTGATAAATTTCAAAAGTAAGGGAAATTGAATTTTAATATAACACACATAAACTTCCGTCTTACAGGATTATACTTTTTAAATTAGGTTATAATTGTTGATGTCGAACAAATGCACATTGTCAAAAATCAAAAACCTAATTTTAAACATATACGTATAAAGTAGGGACAAGAAATCAGACGACGTGCTCCACCAAGCAAATTTTAGTTTAGCTTAAATTGTTAATTTTCCATTGATAATTGATTAAGCTTAAACCAAACGCATGATTTCAAATGAGCTGTAAAGAAGAAAATAAATATCGGTTTTGTAAATCTAATGGTGGTATTTATGATGTCACTAAAATTTGTTTGGTGGCGCACGTCGTCTGATTTCTTGTCCCTACTTTACCTATTTCAGGTCAGTTTCACAGAACTAAACATAACCTACTGGGGATACTTTCCTCAATGACCATGGACAACGAGAAATGAAACTACCAGTAACTATCCATTTATAATCATCTTCCACCATTACGGCATTACCTGAATACTCTCTTTCATGTGGCGCATGAAAAAAGAACGATATTGTTTACATTTGACACGCAGGTCAAAGACTTCGACATATTTATGTTTTTTTGCGCCACGCTTGCTTACGTTGACCTAAACTTCTAAACATGAACTAACGCCAACTACTTTGGATATTTATTTATAGCGCTCGAATGAGTATTTTATGGTGGTATTATGTTACAACTCGCATAACTTATGATTTAGTAGACTTACTACACACAATAAGCACGTCCTGCGTACGAGAGGTTTCTGCATTGGAAGAGTACCAAAAACTACTCGACCGGTCCCAGATGCCTAATTAAAAGTTATTCCAAGAAAAGGCGCTCACGCCAATTATACACTGTGCCCAATACTTATTACGTTATTAGCGTTATTACATAAGATATATTAGAATGTATTACAACAAGAAGAAAATCACGATTGCGGATTACCGCAACACGATACGAAAAAGAAAACAGTAAAACTACCATCTTGTACTTGTACGAGCTATGTTCAATTAAAACCCGTATAATATATAATTACAAATAATTACCACCACAAGTGCGGCTCATATCCCATGGTTTCACCAATCGACGTATACTCTGCTCATACTCTTCAGGAGGCTGCTGATTAAAGAATTATTTTGTCGCGTTTTGTACTTCTGCGTCAGACTTAAAACGCCGACAATTAACGCCTTTTTCAGCAGTCTAAAGATATGGAAATCGCAAGGCGATAAATCTGGACTGTAGGATGAATGCTTTAAAACCCTACAATTTCTTTCGTTGAAATTCGACGATCTAATCAGGTGCTCTCCACACCTGCCATCTTGTTTTCTGTGATGCAGCATACGGTGCACCTCGTCGCCTTAAAAAAGATTCGTAAGGGACAAAAATTTGGGTAAAAAATGTATTGGAAAATCTTTTTTACTTGAAAATGTTTTAGGTCGTTTTAATTTGTTCTTAAAACCAATAGTTTTTTATAAAACAAGTACATTATGGGTTGTTAATTTCAACGCCATAAAGCCATATACATTTTTTTCAATTTTATGTAAGTCTTATATTGGTAGAAAATATCTTCTTGACAAGTGTCTCATTAAATTTAGTACTAGTATCCATATATTTTCTAAACTGATTTACCAAAAAATATATACACTGTTAATTTAAAGAATTGTTAGTTTGAGATATAGATTTATCTATTTTTATTTTATAAATATTTTCTATTTTAGTAGTATAAATAAAAAAATAGTATAGACATTCTTTGTATTTCTTTGTCATTTTTGTAAAATGCTTCCTCAATCATCAATGACTTTTTATTTTGTAATAATAAAGCTGAGACATAGAGTAACAAGGTCAACACATCACCATGACACACGCCTCACACAATGGCTGCTGCGCAAGCACAAAAGGCGCAGTCCAACTTTGTATCCCAAATCCTAAGCAAGTTGACCATTGTACCGCCAGATGCAAGCGCATAAAGCACCAGCCTCTACACCGCAAGGTAAAATGAGGTTATCGATAATACATACATACATCCATACAATAATAAAGCTTATGCTAATATTATGCATACAATAGTATTCAGGGGTACTTGAGAAACAACTAGCATGCTAAGGGGATGCGTCAATAAAGATGGTTGAGAACCGCTGTTCTGAAGTTAACGGTTCTGGAGATAATAACGATTTTATTCAAAAAAGACTCAACGTTACCTAAAAATTATGATTTTTGTGAATTACTTTGCGAGTGAGAAATGGCAATTTAAACACTTGAATGCGAACACAATAAACAACGAGGTTTGAAAAGAAACATGTAACCGTTATTGACCCAAGAGATAAGAACGAAAAATTACCTCTACTCAAAGATTCTGAACCTAATTACCTATATGAAATTTCTAATGGTTGCTGAATACGATTGAACCGGGAAAGAATCTAAAGTAGCAGTTTTGCTTTTTAACTATTAAAGGGTTGAATTCGAAATATATTCCTATTATTTAAGAAAAAGGCAAATAGCAAGATACGTGATACCTGATACGCACACGCAAAGTTTGCCACTATTATATAAAACGTATTTTATTTTCATTGATATAATTGACGGCTAAGTTATATTTAGACATTATTATAAAATTAGTGCAACCCGGAGAAATTATTACAAAACCCGGAGCCCGGAGATGCGGTGTAGAAAACCTGAGACTCCGGGTGAAACTCTGAGAGGTGGTCACCCTACTCACAGACCGTAATTTTGACATGTTTTTGCCTAGAATACACTAATAAAGCATTCGTTAATCGCTTCTCCGTTTTACACTAATGAAAAGAAAAATATTTTCCAAAAGAAGGTCAACTTATTTATTAGTATTACATAAACTGTTGCGGTGTTTACAAAAAGTCGTTACGTATTTAAAGATAAGAAAGTACAACACTAAAAAATGTATGTAAAATTTAATATACAATTACCCATTAGCTATATATAATATATACGTATACTAATGATCCACGAAAAATTGGTTCGTCAACATGACTAACGAAAGTTTACTGCGCAGTTGATACAGCATGGTATATAATAGGCCATAAACAAATGCAGCAACTTGCATAAATAACATGATTTGCTGTCGTTACAATATTACCATGTTTACCAGAGATGGTAGACGTCTGGGGCTGCTCTTCTGTTCCCCGATTGTCCCTTATACGTATTAGGGATAAGAATTTGCCAGTGTATGGAAAAGCTCCATAGGAAATTTACGGACTGCCCCTGACTAAAATAACGTCTTGCACGATCATTCAGGAACCAGGGGAATAACAAAACGAACTGTTTAAAGAGTAAACATAATATAAGATCAGCTCTTACCAAACTTGAAAAAAAAAATGCCGAAAACGCTCTTACTGTGCTCAAACGGTGGAGATTGGAATATAAGATTAGTTGAAAATGCTAAGCCCAGCATTGCCAGGCGAACAGTTACGAGAGCATTTAAAATTTTGCTTAAAATGTTTTTTAAATGTTTACGTCACTTCGTCTTGTCCTTGACGAGATAGGAGAGTGGACATGCCTATTCTTCTTTTTTATCTTACATCAAAACTGAAGTTAAAATTTGAAAATTCCGTAAAAATGCGCAGATGTACAGTCGTGTTCATTAAAGTGTTGTACAGCATTTGTGCTTTGTGAATATGAATTCATTACACAAATTTCAAAAAAGGGTTGTAATATACAAATATTTTGAAGGTATACAGTACAGCATTTGTGCTTTGTGAATATGAATTCATTACACAAATTTCAAAAAAGGGTTGTAATATACAAATATTTTGAAGGTATACATCCAGGTCTACCTAGTTAATTATACAGTGTGAGCCTTTGTTGAGTAAAAACACAACTACTAACAAACTTATAACTGTCTGTGTACAACACATTTTTGAACACGACTGTACAATGTACAGTTGTGTTTTAAATGTGTAGTACAGAGGTAGTTGTAAGTTTATTATTGGTGGTTGTGTTATTACTCAAAGAAGGCCCCATACTGTATCATCAAAATATTTGCATACACATATACACTTTATGAACTTTGTGTAGTTAATTTAAATTCACAAAGCACAAATACAGTACAACACTTTAATGAACGCGACTGTACGTAACAAAGTTTACCCGCCATTTTGTCCATGTTTCTTACGTTTCTTGCACTTATTAAAAATAGGAAGATACATAAAAGCTCAAGAGTTTAAAAACATAATTACAATAATTTACAAAAAACGATTTTACGAAACCTCAAGAGACCCAAATTGTCAATTAGAGGGTTAAAAGTGTAGGAGGGATATTCGCGGCAGCATATTACCCACATATCTAAAAATCATGGTTCTCTTTCTTATAAATGCACTGCTTTAAATAAAATCATTCAAACATATGTGTGTACTTTATAGCCACAAAAGAGTTGCCTATAGTATATTATGGTTTTAGAAGTAAAAGTGATACTTGGTGTTACGAGATCGGACAGGTCTGATTGACGAGCGTAAGCGAGTCGGACAAGTCCGGGCGAGGCACAAAAAGATATATTTTAAAAATTACGGACACCCCCTCACCCCCTGAAGAAGAAGAAAATAAAGAAATGTTTGGGACGAAACTAGTTGAAGTAAAAGCAAGCCAAAATAGTGTGAATTAATCAGTTGTTAAAAAATGGTACTCAAAAACTTTTGCATGCCTTCAACGAATGGTCCTGATAGACCTCATCGGCAATATCTTAATTGTTAATCTGTATTATTTATTAAAAAACTATATATGAATATTGTTCTTAGTTGCCCATCAGAAATATCTTAAACTTCAGTCTTACTTTTTTCTAGACAGATTTTTTTCTTGGATTGTTACATTAAGTTACCCGTACTGAAACAAAACCCAATTATGTACTTGGCACCTAATGACGAACGAAATAACCTAAATATAATTCAGAAGGATGTCAGTTACACATATTTTGAAAACTCGATAGTAAAGATGTTTCCTTATGCTTGGCCTATTCTTGTTCATTTTACTAGCGTGGCCCTGTTGGTATAATTGCATTTATATTGCGTAAATTTTGATCGGTCATTCTTTGTGATTATTTACGAGTAACGCGTAGAACAGCTTAAGAGGCGCCAGTTAAAAATAACATTGGATCTGAAATAATAAACAAAGTAATCGGTGGAGAAAGAATGCAGTTCCCGATATTTTAAAAAGAATTTTGTTGCAGCAACAGTAACACAAGCAATTTGTTAAAAAACGTTTTAATGTGGACGTTTTTCTGAAAATTACATTCACAGGATGCGTGCATACACAGAAAAAGATCATGACGAATTGCTAGTTTGATTTTTTAATTAAGACCACACAGTTTTCGAGTTCATGTAGTCCTGAATAATTGTTTTCTAATAATTTGATAGAAACATTTTGGTTACGTTAGCGAAGAAATTGTGGGGAATACTGCACTGGCTCCATTTAAGAGAAAGTACTTAATTTCCCAACGTTTATTTTGTAGGAACACAAAAAATTCAATTAATTTTACAAAAAACTGATTTCAAGAAAATCTATTTGACTTTCCATTTCATGACTGATAGTTCTGATATATCATAATATGTGCTATTTGCCGATCGGCTTCAGAGTATTCGCGAGTATTCGCTATATTTTCAATATTTGTATTCGTAATCGTATTCGCGAAAATTAACACGAATATTATACGAGTATTTGACATTAAAATTATAGAAATATAGATAAGAATTTTAATAAAAATATAAAACAGGTATTCATACGTTAAATAAAACATTTTTAAAAATATTAACGATTCTATAACATTAAATAAAAACAAAATTATTTTCCATACTATTTCTAAAATTTGCAGCTCGTACAAAAACGATGTTGATGTTGGTATTATTCACTCACGGTCATGTATTCGTATTCGTATTCGCGAATACGAATTTTTGTATATTCGGAACATCCCTAATAGCCTCATTAATAAACTGTTTTTAATGTAAGAATTAGCGGAACTGCAAAGTAGAGATATTAATGAATGTGTTCTCTGAATATCATTTTTTGGCAGTGGTCATTAACGAATTTAGTGCCACAAATCACTAGAGTAAATAAAAAATATTTTGAGTCTACTAGATGACTCATTCATCTAGCGAAAATAAATAGTTCTCTAGAGCCCATTAGTGCTGGAGATGATAGAACACTGTAAATAGCCAAATATTGAATGCTTAACGCAATTTTTAGCAACTCAACAAGTACCAGGACCGTACTCACGACACTTCTTACCTTTGCAAGCGAATGGCGGGCAATTTCGAGACTGTGAACTTTTAGGGGAACCCCTCGCACCAATAGGCCTATGACTGCACAGTTGTATATTTTTAATTCACAGAACCGCATGATCTTCTGCACACATTTAATTAAATATGTTTTTAGTAGTAAAATGTAAAGAGAATGGAATATTGCGACCTGTATTAAAACTGTATTCCTTGAAAATTGAAAGAAAGAAAGAATTATTTAAATCGACGTACATTTTATGAAATTGATTTTTTTTATAATTAGAGATAGGATTGGGATTCTTATTGAATAAACATTGAAATTATATGCCTTATGCCGATATGCACGTACGTGTGCCTACAGTAACTATATACCTACTATCATAGTTTTTGCAATAATAATGTCTACTTATCAATTTCAGATATATTATATCAAACGTAGTTGATGCAATGCAATACTTCTACAGAGGGCTTATCATCTCAATAGGCGTCATAATATAGTCACTACATAAAGCATATGCGCATTTATCTTGAGGAAACTAAAGTAAATAAATGCAACTTCCTACCCTTTGAAGATATTTGAATAGAAATTATCTAAGAACGCGATTGCTGATTGCTGGAAATTATATTTTAATAAGAGATTGTAAAAATTATTATTGTTAAAATTATCTAGTGAAATGATAGGACAAATCAAGTTTCTAGCAAGCGTATCTACGTTATTAAACCGTATTAGAAGTAAATGCATGTATATAAGCCGCGTTGATATAAACCTTTTAATTTTCTACAGAAAAGCATTCGAAAACTGTTTTGAAAGGGTCGGTCAACCTTGGCCAGCTGACAATGCCTCATCTTCTTTTCTTTTTTTATACGAAAGGTAGTGGTTACTGCATTTTAAAGTTATTATATATCTACATTTTTTTAAATTAAAAAGTCGAATTCGGTTTTAAGCTTGTACCTAGAAAATATAATAAGGGGGACTACTATAGTCATTCAGAAATTATATTTACGAGTTTAATTTCGAAAACATCGTGTACCTATACATTGTTTCTGGGCAACGTTTCGGTTTATTATGTTGGTAACAGGGTAACACAATTCCACAACCTTTGTTTTTGTTATGCTTAAGTATAACACTTCTTAATCGCCAGATGTTTGTACAGTAAGCAATGTAGGCATACATAGTTTGAATTTTAAATCTTATTCTGGCCATTTTTATCTGTAAAGTAATAGGGATAACAAAGGTATGGATTTCACCATCACCAACCGTAATTGATATCCCTGCTGTGTATTATGTATGACTAGTGAGTCACCCGAACTACGCTTCGGTTCGCTAAATTAAGAGAGATTCATTAATATAAATTTAAAAAAAAGTATGCTTCGGCCGGGAATCGAACCCGGGCCGCCCGCGTGGTAGGCGGGCATTCTACCGCCAGACAATTGCTTGGTTGAATGAACAGCTGCTGTAATAGCATATGAACATAGATATTCACCCGAGTTAATACCACACAGCGACAGCAGCTGTCACACCGTAGCCCACGGTGACAGGCGCTCCGCTCCGCTGCTTAGAGGATTTAATTAAAACTTTTTCGTACTTTTTTGTAAATGTGCAAAGTGTGTAAAGTTGAATTATAAGGGTTAATAGCTCGTTTAAAAAAAACATCGAGAAAAGTGTAACAGAGTGGAACAGAGAAGGGGGGCCAATAGGTATTCTTATTTAAATATTACAACAGTGAGTGCAACATCATATTTATTGAATAAATTTTCTATTAGTAGTCACTTGTTATTAATAACTAGTTATTCTTCATTAATAAAAGATATTTAAACAAGCTAAATTTTTTTATTTAAATCACGATTAAAATAAAAAAATCTGATGATTTTAATCAAGATTTAAATCAAGTTGATTTAAATCTTTGCACCCTGGTTGGTAATGAAAACTAGATAGCTTGCACATGTTTCACTTGTTCAATTTTAGAGTAAGTCGACTAATATTACTTTCAATGTTTTATGAAATCAGGTTTTTTAACACGATTTATTAAAAATAATTTAAAATGCTAAAAGTAGTAACTAAAGCCAAACAGTTTTATAGAAACTAGAGATCGACTGATACCCATAATCGATATCGGCATATCGGCCGAATGAGGGATATATCGGGAACGATCATATCGGCCTTCCTTTTTGCCCCAAACGATGTGGAGTATAAAATATAACTAATATATATCTAATATTGAAAATTCAATTTTTGCAAATTATTATGTAAAAATATTAGATACTCCATCGATCAAGTGTGGTGTACAGGCGATTCAATTTCAAGGTCTTGTGCCATCAGAAATTGTTAACAATACTAACCAATACGCCACGAGTAAAAATGATTGTGTTAAACTGTTTTATTAAAACGAAATAACAAGAAGACGCCTGCATAAACAAAGATATTTAAATCTATTTAAAAGTCGCAGCCCAGGGAACAACCTAATAATAATAATAAATAGCCTATTTTTTTAAGAACGCCTATTAAAGTAAGTACGTTTTTTTCAAGGTCAAAGAATTTAGGGTTTATGTTGGCATAACTTGGATTTCTTTAAATAATATATGCTGGTAAAATTTGTTTTAGTAACTTTTTAGAACTAAAGTTCTATGTACAGTCGTGTGCAAATAAATCTGGGACAGTGTTTTTTTCACATGCAGATTCAGTTAAGAATTTGAAGAATATTTCCATGGATTTCCTCTTATCAGAGAGAGTTACTGGTTTCAGTACCTGTTAAAGTTTAATGTAACTCTTTCTGATAGCAGGAAATTCATGGAGATATTCTTCAATTCTTAACTGAATATGCATGTGAAAAAAATACTGTCCCAGATTTATTTGCACACCACTGTAGATCAAAAACTCTTGCTAATCTTTGGTACACGTCTTCTTCTGGTATGTTAGGATGCAGATCCAACAGTTCCTCTGAACACTTCAGAAATGCTTTTTTTACATTTAATTTTAAAGAATTCCGTGTCTTACGCGTATTCAGTTTCAAAAAAGAAAAGCTGACGATTTAATTTTAAATGTCAAAATGACACAAGTCGTTTACAGAAAAACCTGACGAAAATAAATTTTCTAATAATTTAAAAATAAGCAGTTTTGCCAATTTTATCTTGACCTCGAAAATTTTTATAGGAAAAAAACGTACTTTACTTGATTCCACTACACATTTTCTTCACAAAACTTAAATATTTCAAGTTCTTGTTTCCTCGGAGGCGGTACCGTGACCTGTGATTACTAGAACGCGAAATGGCCGCGGTGGTCGGTGGTTTTGCAGGAAAATAATGTTTTTTGCAAAATAATAAATCACCAAATTTGCGACTTGCGACTTTGCAACAATTCGTCTCGCACCAACTGCTTTAAATTCACCAAATTTGTGATAAATCCCGGAATCTGGCAACACTGGCAAGCAGCGACGCACACGGCCTCGATTATATCGGTAGAGGCCAAAAAACGCGTACCGATAGATCCCTAATAATGACAACAATACAAACATCCAAACCTGGGTGTTCTATTTAAAATAGGAGTTAATAAGCAAAAGAAAAAAAAACAAACTCATTTTAGAGGTAAAACCTCATGTGGCTTATTTGCTTTGGTCCTAAATCCACATTCGTGATAAAAAAAAAGGTAAACTTCCGTGCCTTGCTCATGGGCGTAGCCAGGGAGGGGCAGGGGTGGGCAGTTGCCCTCCTCTAAACATTTATAAAAAGGCAGTTGATTTATAATCGTTATTGCAATTCACATTATACAGCATTTAAAAAAAAAGAAGCTACGATCTGCAGCAGATTTGCGGAAACTGATGATATTTCAACTTATAACTTTTGTAATTTGTAAAAAATGAAATAAAGCTATAATGATAATAATAGTAGTTGATTGTGTAATTAAATTTATGCCCCCCTCTAACTGGAATCCTGGCTACGCCCTTGGCCCATGCTATACAAATTACTATTAAGCGTTAAATGGGACATGTTTTTATTTTGAATATTAGTTTTTTTAAGGTACTGATAAATTGTTTGGTTTTAAAGGACATTTGACGTCCTTTGACACCTCATTAACGGACAAAGGACTTTATTTTGAAATAAAGGACTGTTTGATTCACACAGATGCGTGCATCAAAACCTTTTTGATTTTAATTAATCATGTAATTCAAGTCATAACTGTTCTATCTCATTCAAAGGTCGTGGTAAAGTCAAATTTGCATCTTGCCGTATTTGTTTGCCTCTGTTAATATTGGAAAGGAATTTGTAAGCTTCCCTTAATGGCTTTTAAGCGGATGGATACATTTTCTAATAGAACTTAAGCCGACTTAGCATATTTGGGAATCATGTGTTTATGGATTTCGTTCAATTGCCTCATTGAGAGAGCTTAGCATTAAGATTCTTAGAATAAGTATTTATTCCTACGTGCGACGCTCCGATTGGCTACGCAGGATCGCCTCAGCCAATAGTGTTTGAGCTTTCCCCTCCTTGATGAATTTGCGAGTTCGGCTCGTTGTAAATTCAGCGTTAGTTAGATTCAGAATTTCGAGTAAGCAAGTTCAGCTATGCTTTGTGCTGGGTTGCGGTCGTTCTAACTCCCTGGTAAAGACGTTTCCAGGTTGTTTTGTGTTACGGTTACGCGCAATTCGCTATTTTCGCGTGGCCAATCCAAGCGTGTCACAACAGTTGAAGCTTTTGTAAAAAACGATCGGTCCATCAGTGACGTTTGTAATCGTTGTTACTCAATATACTCGTGTTTGTGAAGTCTTGTTTCACTCCAACAACTAACTGAACCCAAGTCAAGGGTTATTAAGTGGCAGTTCCCGGCAATCTCATTGAACCGGAATTCGCAGCGGATTAACTGGGGGCCCCATTCGTGGAAGCCTCTTATCAAGTTAATCGTACAAAAAACAGGACTGTCCTTTGAAATAAAGGACGGTTGGCAACCCTAATTATGCCTGTACTGGGCATTTCAACGAATGCAGAAAGTAATGCCTATTTTGCCATTTATTAAAGCCTAAAACGACTACAGTGTGCTTATAATGAATGCCTATCGTACCTATAATCGGTTGGCAGGGGCGGACTGGGACTAATAGGCCCGGGATGCTGGGTGCCTGGGGGGCCCGCGGCTCCCACAAGGTTGTGCGGTATAGTTCGGGCCTGGGGCGAAACCCCAACCGCCGGAGACAATATCATCGAAGCCGAATTTTTTTTTCGCTGGTGCGATACATTTTATGGCCTAAAACGCTATTTTAGAACCCGATGAACAGGCGCCAACTAGTAACTACCACCTACTAGTAACACTACCTGAGCGCGCAATTCAAATCTTGCGAAAATTATATTCGAGGAAGGCCTACAACCAATAATATAACTCGCAAGTACCAAATTGTCACTCGGAACCTGCGAGCTTGTGAGTGGATTTGGCAAGGCGCAAGGTGGCGGTCAGCGGCTAGTCTCAATGTACTGAACATGTTGATCGAATCATGCATTGCATAACTTTCTAATAATCATCTTATTGAATAGGTAGATATATTGATGTATATATTATATTTTGTTACAGCCTTTCGTGATCCATTGGTATTAATGTTTTAAGTTTATGGAAACAACAAACTACATACTTTCTTATTTTTCTCATCTTTTACGTTTCGAAAGACTAGGCTTTCATTCGCAAGAAGATTAAGGCATAAAAACAGAAATAGAATCATCAAAAATACTTCATAAACAAACAATATATAAATATATATGAATGAACTATATACATCCTCATTGTGTAACATAATTTTTTTTATTAAAATTTAGACTGGGATTATTATTGTTATCTATACTGTTAAAGGTGATTAGTTCCACTTTGTGTGCCCAATTTATGTTATGTTATATTATAATTGAATTTTATAGCTATTAACATATCTAGGAATGTTATGAGTATCATAACTGCCGCAGATGTTTTGAAATCCGAGCTCGTAGAGCGAGGATTTTAACACTTCTAAGGCAGTTATGATTCATAACATCCGTGATTTGTTCAATAGTTTATCGGTTGCTATATGGTTATGGTTGCCATGTAGGGTAATATTCTTTAACCCTACAGATAAGTTATGATCTAGTTACCAGCCTACTTTTGTATGTGTAAACAAAGGCTTAATATCCTGAAACCGATAAATTAATTTAATTGCCCTATTTATGTATTTTGGATATTCAAAATTATTTTCTGCTAGCCCCAGTAGATACACTTGACTGAAAATCAGATCGGATTCTTTTTAATCTAGATTGCTTATATTCTGAAATTTGATGTTCCTATATTATTATGGCCACTCAAAACTTCTGTCAACTGACACTGCAAACTAGTTTTGAAAATTCAATTACAAATACTTCATCGTTACATTTGTCATACGACAATCTCAAATAGTAAGTAATTTCTTAATTAAAACTAGCAGTGCCACCATAATAAACAGTGCCAAGCCAATGACTGGCCGGCCTAAATTTCTTGTCCGTCACAGAATGTGTCAAAAGTCGATGTCTGAGTTTGTAGCAGCCGCAACTGTACCTTAGTACTACTTAGAATTTTGCCGAGACGAAGGAGTTCCAACCCTAGCAAGGGATCTTTTACATGCTACACATCGCAGTAGCATCGGACCCACGACTTTACATCACTTCCGAATGATGGCATTCTGTAGAGGCTTTCATTCGCATTTTTTTATTTTTAAAAACCTCACCAGGATAGGGGATCGAACTCTCGACCCTTAGATCAGTAGCCAGAATGCTTACCACTAAGCTATGAAGCCTGGCAATTTGTATGTAACTTTAACCCTTTTATTATTACAAATATTTATTTTGAAAAACTTATAAAAGGGTTTATTTCTTAATTTCAAATTTTACAACATTGCATTACATCATTTTGGTTCCTCCTTAGCGATCTAGCTTATTTTTTTCAGTCCAACACACTATTAAAGCTTTATTATTTGATTAATACCAACTATGTTAAATAGTATATTTCGGAAAAGTATTTGTAATTACCTTCCAATTTCATTTCAGATATTAAATTAAGTTAAAATCCTACTTTTTCTCAATTAGCTTCATTTAATTTAATTATAAATTCTATTTCCTTTCTTTTCTAAATTAATCTTAATCATTTTGACATCCATTTCACATCTAAATTCATCTTTATAATTTTTAATACTGTATTCTTTTAATCTTATTAATCTGATTTTTAGACCCCTGTACCATTATCATAACAATACACTATACAGGGTGAGGCACATAAAGTGTTACAGAGCAATAGCACTCAAACTATTGATCATATCCAAAAATGTTTCAGACAAAAGTTTCAGTGTTCGAGAAGGCCGTCATACTGGACCACCCTATTTTTTATCGGTGGAGGCGCTGAAGCTACGTCAAGGTCAACTCCAGATTTTTAAATGGAACTATGTATTTTTTTTTCGATGACATTGTTACCGATTGTAAGACAAATTCAGCTACCTGCAACGCAAGGTCATTCTAGTTAGCAAAGTATGAAGATAGTCAACAAATCGAAAAATATCGGAATAATCACTTTCAAAGGATCCACTAACCTTGGTTTGGTTCTACCTACAGAAGATGCTCGAAGTGATGACCCTCGGCTTGTAAGCACTTGTTAATTGGCTGATGAAAAGACCGTCTAACTTCAGCTAACATTTGTGGTGTAATTTCGGTACATGCTCGACGTATTCTGTCTTTCATGTCGTCAGGCGTGGTAGGTGCTACCGCCATTACGCGATCTTTGACAAAACCCCATAAAAAGTAATCTGCTGATGTTAGATCTGGCGATCGAAGTGGCCAAGCTACAGGACCGCCTCGTCCTGTCCACTTTTCGCCAAAAATCTCATTCATCACTTGTCTTAAACACAGAGCATAATGGGGTGGTGCACCGTCGTGTTGACTCGTGTTTGTTGCACTGTTGCATTTTTCGATTTTTCGACTATTTTCATACTTTACGTGACTAGAATGACCTTGTGTTTCAGGTCGCTGAATTTGTCTTCAAATCGGTAATAATGTCATCGAAAAAAAAATACATGGTTTCATTTAAAAAAGTGGAGTTGACCTTGACGTAGTTTCAGCGCCTCCACCGATAAAAAAATAGGGTGGTCCAGTATGACGGCCTTCTCGAACACTGAAACTTTTGTCTGAAATATTTTTGGATGTGATCAATAGTTTGAGTGCTATTGCTTTGTAACACTTTATGTGCCTCACCCTGTATATTACCAATTGAACTACTTCAACAACATTTTACTGAGCAGTTTGCTGCCACTATCAACGCAAGGGCTTGTTCTCTGCTTTCCGGCTGTCAATCGCGGCGCGCGCTATTTCAAATACTAATCGAGTGGGGTTTGGATTTTCTATACACAAAGAAGTATTTACATCAATAAGATATTTCCGGTGCTGTAGGATTTTGGGGCCCCTAAAGAGCTATTTTTAATTACATTTAAATAATACATGGATTACAAATTAATTGCGAGGCGGGGGCCGCCCTAGTGGTGTTGCATTTAAAGCCTACGGGCCCGGACGGCTCAAGGGCCCGGGATGCGATCGCATCCCGGCATCCCTAGCCAGTCCGCCCCTGTCGGTTGGCCATGACTTGAAAACCGTATGTCTTTTCGTAATGCCGAATTTTAAAATTGCATTACAACTGAGAGTAGATGAACTAAATGGAGACATAAGTTCAGTACTCCTAGCAAACTTTAAACGGTTTTATTAATAAACTGCCTTTACTTATTGCATTATAGTCAAGCGTATATGTATCTGTATTTCCTGGATTGCGAGATTAGGCGTTCGAATAACGTTATTTCTTTGCGTATGATTTTTAGTAATTGATTATTGTTTGGTACGAGAGGAAAATTTAGTTATGTGTTTGATTATTATTAGTTTAGAGTAATATTAAATAAAAAGGGATACGCAATTTACCCATTTTAAAAAGAGAAAAAAATGAATTAATTTAAAAAAATCTGAATTAATTTCAAGAACCCGATTTATTCCAGCCTTGGTTACAACGGGTGCCTTTCATCTTAGATTCGGAAAAGATAACTTCAACATACGCTCAGTGCAGGGCTAGGCCGGAAGGAAACTTACTATTATTATAAAGTATAGCGAGATTTTTTTAGAAGCGAAGCCAGTGAGAGACTATTGCGTAACAGTTTGCTTTTAGATAATTTGCTTATGTGTGAAATGGTATTTCGAAGATTTTTTATATCTAATTAAAATTGGTTGCTGCAATTAATATTACAATTGGGATACTTGGTATAGCGATACAGCTAATATGATGTAAAGGAAAAGACTACCGAAAAGTTTCGTGAAATTAGATTCGTGCTCGAAACGGAAACTCAATAAAAGCATTGCAATGGGAAATTATGCTCACAACTTGTTTTCTTATTAAAATGACAAAATTCTATAGATGAAGGTTGAATAAGTATCAGAATATTCGCGTAAAATAAAGGCTTTGGCAAAAGAATCGCGGGGGAGATAAAACAGGAATTTCTATTTTGAACTTGAATCGCCTTTAGTTTGATATGTCGGTATAGGCGGACCAAGAGCAGTGTTTCTTGGTACTTCCTTGCATATGACATCCTCTCGTTACTGTGTCTACTGAATTGTACATTCTTCCTTAAAATGATATACTACTTCAATGGAATTTGAATGTTTTATTACTACTACAGGATTTCATAAATCGTAGAAGCCGTGTTTGAATATCAAGATGATGATCTTAAAATATTACTTTCCATTTCAAAAGCATTTATGAAGATGCTCCAATCCTTGAATCAACTTTGCAGAAAGAACCGTTTAATTAATTCGTACTTCATATACCGTTTGAAGCTTTCGCGGTTACTTAAATTATTTTTAACATAGAATTTCGGCTTAGACCTCGTAGTATTTGTGGATGAATACCCAGCATTCTCTGGCTTAATGTGCCGTGCACCTTGTGAACTCGAGCAAGAAACCGCGCGATGCCCATGCTTTTTGGTGGCTCGTGTTGTTTGAGTATCTTGAGAACGAGGATACTTGCAGATTTGGCCTAGTTACTGTTTGTGCATCCATATTCACTAACGTTTCGCAAGACCTTGCAGCTTGCTTCATCACTAAAAACTGAAGTTAAAACAAAGTAAAGGTTCTAGGTAATTTCAATTTCCCCCACTGGGAACGGGCTACTATAGGGACTTTGCGTCCCTCTACAGCCAAGAATGGGAATTATAGGATTGGCGAGAGAAAGGAGGGGTGGAGAATGGAAGAGAGGCCAGGAAAGATAGAAAAGTACTGCCCCGGCATTCGCCTCAAAGGAGGTACTCTATTGACCCAGGAAAACCACCTAAAAACCTGAATCAAGGCAGGCGGCCGCAGGAATCGAACCCACTACCCCCCGAATGCTTATGTTCTTTAGTTTTTTGAAAGTTAAGCAAAGATGATCTCTTAATCAGTTTTGACGTAGTATCACTCTTCACGAAAGTGCCGGTTGATGAGGTGCTAGTAATGCTCAAAGATTTTTGCCTACAGACCCAAGTTGAACATGTCGAAATTTGCTTGAAAAACACTTCAGTTGGAACAATAAAATGGGTCACCGCTATCACCTGTTATCGCTAATATTTACATGAAGGCATTTTAAACCAAGGCTGTCGAACAAGCGCAGCTAAAACCGACCTGCTGGTTGAGATATGTAGATGATACCTTTTGTCATCTTGTCACACGGGCGCCAAACATTGAATCTGTTTCTAAAACACCTGAACTGTATACATCCCAACATACAATTCACAATGAAAGTAGAGGAAAATGGCGGTATTCCGTTTCTAGAGGTCCTGGTGAAACGTAAATCAGATAGTAGTTTAGGACATGCAGTCTATAGAAAGAAAACACACACGGACGGATGTCGGAATGCTAACTCATACCATCATCCAATGCAAAAAGCAACAGTTCTCCAGACTTTGGCGACACGATCCATTCGTATCTCAGATGCAGAAAATCTAGAGAGAGTAAAATTACATCTGTTTGACTCTTTACAAAAGAACGGATACACAACTACCGCCATACGGAAAGTGCTAGATAAAACTATGACACAAAAGGTTAAAGAAGAATCCCCACCTCTGGAAGGCTTAGCATTTCTACCTTACGTTAAAGGCTCGACTGATAAGATGGGACGTGTCCTGAAACGATGCAACATCAAAACTGTGTTCACGAGCAAGGAAACTTTGAGTAACGGCTGCAGATCGGTAAAAGACAACATTCCAAGTTTAAAATCCGCTGGCGCATATCGCATTCCTTGTTCCTGCGGCTCGAGTTACATTGGACAGACTGGTCGTTCTGTTGATCTAAACTTCAAGAACATAAAGGCGATTGCAAACACAACCGCATCACAAAATCAGCCTAAGCTGAGCATACGTTTACAAATAGGCACACCTTAGAATTTGAGCACGCCAGAGTACTTGCCAGAATACTTTACCACTTCCCGCGAGTGATACGTGAAGCCATAGAAATAGAAAAACATCCAAATAATATAAACAGGGAAGATGGTTTTCAGCTTAGTAAAACGTGGACTCATGTCGTACACAATGCAAAGCATTACAACCACTGTGTATGACGAATTACGTTGCACTCGAACGACCAATCAGCGTTACGTCACTCCACGCGCCTGGTACAGAGGACTATAAATAGCTCCACACCGACCTTCTTAATGCGACTTTCACTTTGATGATGCAAGCTGCAAGGTTAGCGAATATGGATGCACAAACAGCAACAGGGCCAAATCTGTCTAAGTATCCTCGTTCTCCAGGTATTCAAACAACACGAGCCACCAAAGAGCATTGCCATCGCGGGGTTTCTTACTCCAGTTCACAAGGTGCAAGACACATTAAGCCAGAGAAGGCTGGGTGTTCATCCACAAATACTACGTGGTCTAAGCCGAAATTATATGTTAAGAAGAATAATTCGTACGTTTTTATATGTTCAAAAAAACCAATTTAATGTTCCCGTCTTTTGAAATATATTTGAAAAATATGTAAGTACTAAATTACCAGTGTGTTCTTAACGCTTCATAGTGAAAGCGGGTGGTTAATTATTAGTTTTGTAAAATGATTCAGCTTCGTATTTAACTGTAAGCTCCAAGTTAAGCGTCTATCAAGATAAAAAATCCAATGTACTTCACACCTTGATTAGGACTATTCCATAGTATGGAGGAGTGATCATTACTATGTCGTGTGGAGTAGAAGTTCGTGGTAGGGTAAACATTTTGGTCTCGCATTTTGAAGAGTTCAAGTTAACAACTTCCCATTCCTTAAGCCAGTCGTTTAACGTGTTTTTTTAGTTCGTGCACAGCTACATCGATGTTTTGGTTTTGTGTAATGATTGCAATGTCAGGACCTTTTTTAAATTTTACCAATATGCGACCTTTTGGAGTATTTTCGGTTAAAAGATTCTGACCCTGCGTGTATATGATTTTTCCTGTCGTATTTTAACGCCCAATAGGTTATCAGTTTAGGTGCAAGCAACTATAACGGCCGCTGTAATTTTCTGTTCATAATTACTTTTTCTGGCATATTTGGAATTTCGAGATTTAGTACGCAGCCAGTTTCTAGAAGTATGCTTTCACCTGGGCTGTTTCGACGTTCTGTAGCGTGTTTTATGCGTCAAATTTAAAACGTAGTCCATGGGAGCAAGCGAGAGATTTTTCTAAATAATTTCATTCCATCGCAGTCTTTTGTCGTAAGCTGGACCGCCAGTCGGGGCGCGCGAGACCGTCTGTGATTCTCTGCTTCGGGATTGACTGCAGGTGGTGAGGCGACAGAGCGTGTTTGGCGGGAACGGCGTTGGCTTGAGTCAGTTAGCCCCGGCCCGTTCGGGCGCGGGGGCGGCTTGTGCTTGTCGAGTTTGTCACGAGCCGTCTTGGTGTTAGGTGGTGTTTGTTTGGGTTGTGCGTGTCCGGTTTATTGATTGACCGCCGTTTTGCAAGTGTCCGAGGGCCGTTTGGGCCATCTTTCCGATACGTTCGGATTCAGTCTGCAGAACGGGCTAACATTTCGGTCTTCACCGTTTATCGTTGTTTTTCCATGAGGATTACACAGCAGCTACTACCAATTAAGGGAATATTCGGACCGCACGATGCCCACGCTTATGGCTGAAGTCCGCTCGCTGCAGTGGCGGGCTCCCCGACAGACACGACGCACGCCAGGTAAAACCAACCAATAAGGTGTGTGTAGCTTGTAAGAACTAATCAAGTCATTTGTTCGCTAATGATTCATGTGCATATTTGCCAAACGGTCGCCCCTTTTTGAGACCGCCTGTGAACTATTTAACTTGGCTGTGTGCTAATTTTTATTATCCCGCCTGTAGTTCAGTCGATTAGAGATAAAGCGTCCCCAGCTGGGCTTGTAGATTTAGCCCGTTATTATGGTGTGTTCTCATGGTGTTGTACCTATTTGACCATGTGCTTAGACCAATAGATCGATTTACTGAGCGTTGCCTTATGATTACTGAGCGTTGCCTTATGATTTCCCCTACATGCTTGTGCATGCTCATTTTCGGGTTAAGTTATACTCTGTGTCAGATTTATGTACGGTGGAGCCTGAAAAGAGAGTCCTTAAGCGTTGCAGATGAGTTAGGGAGGGCGCTTGTCGCTGCAGTGTCGGGAGTCGTGAGGCTGTACATACGTATTCTACCCCGTTTTGCTTTCGAGATTCTGTTGAGCAAGCGTTGCAAGTCTGAATCTCGTGGCGCCCAATTATTTTGCAACACCCTATATACCGTTGCGCTTGCCCTGTGGCGTACCGTTTCTTGGACCACGCCCATCTCCCTGAACGTATCAAGCCGTGGCTGTTAGCCTGTTTTGTGAGATTTTCAGGGTAAGTGTTGATGTCTCCGGACATAAAGCAAGTGGCACACCCACACTCTTGAGTGTCTTTAAAATTGTTGGATACCGTAACAGGTGTCGTCTGCGTATATTGCAATGGTAGATTCGTTTAGGCGTAGGATGTCGTGCATCATGTACATATTATAGAGTACAGCTCCTACAGTGCCACCAACGTAATATTCACTAGGGATGCACCGATACCGATAATCGGTATCGGCATATCGGCCATATCGGCCGAATTAGGGATATATCGGTATCGGTCATATCGGCCTTCCTTTTTGCCGATATATCGGCAAAAGTGAATTTCCTTTCAATATTTAATATTTTAATATTTATTATAAGAAATGAACAATACAATGTAAATAATCATTGTGGAGTATAAAATATAACTACTATCTAATATTGAAAATTCATTTTTTGTAAATTATTATGTAAAAACATTAGGCTCTCCATCCAGTGTGTTGCACCATGCAGCGAAATATCTTCCAGCTTCTGGAATGCACTGCATCAGCAAAAAAGAAAAAGGTAAAGGTTCAGGGTCATTTAAATTCCCCCAGCTGGGGGCCCTTTGCGTCCCTCTTCAGCAAATAACGGGAATATTTCAGAATGGGTGGAGAATGCAAGAGAGGCCACGAAAGGTGGAGAAGTACTGCCCCGACATTCGCTTCAGAGAAGGTACCCTGTTGACTCAGGAAAACCACCTAAAAACCTGAATTAAAGAAGGCGGCCAAGGGAATCGAACCCACGACCTCTCGAATACTAAGCAGACGTGGTAACCACTAGTCCACAGAGCTCGGTCCATCGGCAAAAACATTCGATCAGGCTATGCCATTTCAAGGTCTTGCATCATCAGAAATTGTTAACAATACTAATAGGTCAAGAAAAAAAAATTACTGTGTTAAATTGCGTTATTAAAACGAAATGACAATAAGACACCTCCATAAGCAAACCTAAGCTAGAGTTCGTATTTAGGGCATTACCCTGCCCGAATCAAGCAAGCAGCGGCGCACACGTGCTTGCATGTAGTAAAAAAGTAGTGGAGAGAGCAATGATAATATATCGGCCGATATATCGGCGTATCGGCCTCGATTATATCGGTATCGGCCGATATATCGGTATCGGCCAAAAAACCCATATCGGTGCATCCCTAATATTCACACGATTGAATTTCCACAGCCGCCCCTTATGGACTTTTTTAGTGAGCATACGGGTTCTTTACGTTCGAATCCTCTTTCAATAGTTTCAGTTATCCTTAGCAGTTGATGGTTGGTTGAATGTTTCGGTCTAGAACCAAACAGAAAAGTTTGAATTGTGTTTTTAACTGAAAGTTCTGCATTTAGACTTTTCAATCAGCTTTCTCCACCAATTTTTTTACAATGCTGGTAAAACACTGATGGGCTCTTACCCAGTTTGTTGAACATTGGGATATGTGCTTTTTCTATGAATTCGGGAAGTATACTGTCGTGAGACATACATTAAAGATGGGTGGTACGCAGCAGATTGTCCTTCTAGAAAGTTTTTTGAGGACTAAATTCGTTATGAGGTCGGACCCCGGTGATTTTTTGTATAATTTGATGAACTGCATTATTTTAGTGGAGGTTTCATCTTTAATCAACCTTTAATTGTCTGGTAAATTAGTTACGTAGTTCCTAACGTGACGTGTATTTTCAGCATTTTAGTATCTATTCTATTATCGGTGATGAAAACACTCCGCAGGTAATCTATAAAGATTTCACAAATCATTTACTGGGATTTTTATTAACAACAGTTAGAAAAACTCACAATTTGCAACGTGTTTTTTTCCTAAAATTGGATATTGGTTTCAGTTTGGTTTTGAATTTTGCCTTGATCGTGGTATCAGTTCTCGTGCACATTTAAAAATACGGAAAGTACACGCATCGCTAACGGAGAAACTACAAAAATTAATTAATTTGGTAATGATATGGTAGCTAGGGAGTAGTCAGTACTGCATTGCAAATTATGTGGAAAACCCATAAATTATGAAAAGTATTTTCAAACTCAACACGTAGAATGAATCACAAAAAACAATAAAATCAAAAAGTGGAGCTCCTAAAACAACTCTTCTCGGTACGTTTATGGCAAAATAAATGCCCGTTTTTACTGCCTATTTGTATTTTTATAGTGCCTATTTTAATAAATTTTAATGCCTGAACTTCCGGCCTTTACTTAATAGGATTGCTGTACTTCGGTAATAGGATTGCTGTACTTCGGCGTGTCTTTCGTAACTTCTGTAGGAAGCATTTTCTTGCGTCTATTTGTTTTTTTTAACTTCGGCAGCTACAATTATTTTCCTTGGTAAACGATTAATCTACCTGGGTGCATACTTATTCAATGTTACAATATTTAAGCTGTTATTTTACATTAAATATTCTAACACATTCATATGTAAAAGTTAAAAACCCTACCCACTGGGTATTTATTTACTCGACCCATATCGATATCACTACTGCTATCGCAACAATGTGAAGCACGTTTCATTAAGATTGTCTGAAATACAAATTACCCTTCTGAAATACAATTGATGATTTCTAAAATACAAAGGAGAAGGTGTATTTGTAAATAAGTGACTTGTAAACTCTTTTACCTTTTTGCAAAAACTTCACCACAAATGAAGGCTGAAATTTTACCCTTTCGGATAGCATTTACGTGAAATATGTAATGAGCAACCTTATAACCCGCTTTTTTTAATACATTATTTTAGTTCCATATTGATATGACAAATGGGGACCGAGATGTCTTGTCAGTTTAACAAACTCTGAAATGTAAAAAAATCTGTGCCCTGTAAAATATGGTTTCTCCACGAAAAAGAAAATTGAAATGTTGGTCATTTTGAACTAGCAACATACTAATTTTTTCTGGTCCACTTTATATGGAATCTATTTAGCACAGTTGGGACGGATGGATCCAAAAATTGCGAAAATTACTTTAATTTGTTATGAAAGATGTTACATTGATATGTTTTAATACCACACAAGCCATGCACCATCGTAGTTCGTTTCACGAACATAACATACAGACAAATCAAAAATAAACGTCATCACGGGAATCATTGAAAACAATAAAGCTTGTCTAATCTGTAGCATGTTTTTTTGTTGACATAGAGCTGTCAATTTTTTTAAGTTTGAAATTTATTTTAAACATTTTATTTAATCTATCCACATGTTATTTTAATGTTATCTATCAATTTAATGTATAAATGTAGTGTAAATTACATATTATTGCATATTTCTACAGCTTATTAGTCGCATGTACTAATAATACAGTTAATTATAGTTCCAATGTAGTTTTATAAAGTGCAATGTAGACAATCGTCATATATTTCAAAAGCTCCCGCGATCAAGTTTATTTTTGATATCCCTGCCTGTATTACTTGAAGCACCACATGACTGTTCAAGGTTGTGTGGGAAACATGTTTGATCAAGATCGGTTCATTTCAGATACATTTATTAAACACAGAAACACTTACCTATTTGTTTATGTATATTTGATAAATGTGGAAACGAAATTCTCATCTCGTCCAATATTGTTACTCTCGTTACTGTTTTAGTTATAATATTAAATTGAACCCAGTCCCATCATTCCTGTCAGTCTCATCTCATTGCGATTAAATTAAAAAAAAAAATTAAAACATTAAAAGATGATTCATATTATTTTTAAATACTTAATACAGACCAGGCATTCACGTCGGTGAGAATGGAAAGATAGGCTAAGGAGTAAGGATGTTATTGCGTAACGCAGGTTTCATTATCGTTTGTTTTCTTATCTTAATGCCGGCTATATGAAGTTATTGTTGCAACAGCTGCCAATAAAACAGTTCGCCAGGAAGGCAGGATGTTTACATTCAGGTGGACTGAACTTAGAAGTGTTGACTATTCTATTCTGAATTTCCATGTTTTTTAGAACAATGGCTTGATAAATGCAATTCTTAGTAATAGAAATGATAGTATTTGAAGTTTTCTAATAACTTATTGTTAGTGAGTATGTACTTCTGTGTTTGCTGCTTCTAGTGCATTTTTTAGAGTGATTATTGGTTCATGTATTTGCCAGTTTCAAAAAAATATTTGTATTACATATGAGTAAGAATGATCCCAAAGTGTTTGGCGGGGTAATGTATGCCTGGCTTCCTAAGTGGGGAAGTAATTAAATTAAATTAATAATTTATTATAAGTAAGTTGTTTGAATGGAAGGAAACGAAATAACAAACTACTAAACTGTCCTCGTTTCAATTAAAATTACTTTAACTTCTTAAAATGTATAAAACTAGGAATATTACTGGGTGCAAAATGTATTGATGTGTGTGGAAATAGGATTATATTTCGAATTCAACCCTTTAATAGCTAAACAGCAAAACTGCTAATTTAGATTCTTTCTAGGTTCAATCGTATTCAGCAACCAGGAAAAACTTCATATAGGTAATGAGGTACAGAATTTTTGAGTATTCGTTTTGTTTTTAATCTAATTTCATTTGATACTAGAGGTAATTTACTTACGTATTTTGCGTTCTTTCGAGATTCTTATCTCTTGAGTCAATAATGAATAAATTTTTCTTTTCAAACCTCGTTTATTGTGTTCGTATTCGAGTGTTTAAATTGCAATTTCTCACTCGTAAAGTAATTCACAAAAATCATAATTTTTGGTAACGTCGAGTCTTTTTTGAATAAAATCGTTATTATCTCCAAAACCGTTATAACTTTAGAACAGCGGTTCTCAACCATCTTTATTGACGCATCCTTTAGTATGTTAGCTGTTTCTTAAGAACCCCTGAACACTATTGTATGCATAATATTAGCATCAGCTTTATTATTGTATGTATGCATTATCGATAACCTCATTTTACCTTGCGATGTAGATGCTGGTGCTTTATGCGTTTGCATCTGGCGGTACAATGCTCAACTTGCCCCGGATTTGGGATACAAAGTTGGAGCGCTCCTTTTGTGCTTGCGCAGCAACCATTGTGTGAGGTGTGTGTCATGGTGATGTGTTGACTCTATCTCTTAGCTTTATTACTACAAAATAAAACATCGTTCATGATTGAGGGAGGATTTTACAAAAAATGACAAAGGAATACAAAGGATACTACATATTTATATTTTTAGTAATTTAAATTACAAAAATACTAACAATACTCGTATTTATATATTTAAAAATCTATACCTCAAACAAAATAATTTATATTTTTTAGTAAATCAAATTAGAAAATATAGTACATACTAAATTTAATAAGGCACATGTCGAGGAGATATTTTCTACCAATAGAAGACTTACTTAAGATTTTTAAAAAAATGTATATGGCTTTATGGTGTTGAAATTGGCAACCCATAATGTATTTGTTTTATAAAAAACTATTTGTTTTAAGAAAAAATTAGAATGTCCTAACACATTTCCAAGTAAAAAAGGTTTTTCAATACATTTTTTAACCAAATTAAAAAAAACGTATACGACTTGCTAATTTTCTCTTCAACCGTACATAAGAGTTAAAAACCATTTTATAAATAAGCCTTCTACTGGTAGAAAAGATTTGCCAATTTTCATTTTAATATCCCAATTTACAGAGAAATGATATAAACCTCGTTTTATTTTATTTATTTATTCGTTCTTTACACTCATAAATTTCCTGATGATGGTTCTAAACATGTTAATTTTAGCGCATTCTCTTCAATATTTTAAAAATATATAACTTTCAACAAACCAATGACAGATTAAACTACATATGCGCATTTTAACTGGTAAGTAAGCGCTTGCCACCATACTATTTTTGAGCTTCCACATAACAGATTGTTTAACCCAGCTTTTCTCGTTACATGACATATTAATCAGACGGTAATTACGACAGATGAACATTATACTCTAAAAAACTGGAGCATGCCGGATGGCAAAGACATTTTAAAGTGAAGTTCCGTGCGTAACCTTTGTCGCCATCTTTTTTTAACGTTCCGTTTCATACATATATTTTTGCAAGGACAAATCAACGTTTCCTTTACATGTCTTTATTCTTCTGTGGATTTCAATGTTTAATTTCCGCACTACCGAAAAACCTTTGAGTCTATATAGACTTATTCACTCAACGCGAAAAACGAATCTCTAAACGTTGCTTCTCTTTGGTACAATCTTCATCTGTAACTGCGGTCATCAGTGTTGTTTAATTGACTGACCCTCGTACGTACTCGCACCAAACGGCGCTATATAGTAACGCTAACGCTGTTTCTTATATATAAAACAACGTGCTTCGAAGTAATGATTCATGTCCTCTATTCCAAAAAAAGAATTTTCATTCATTCATCATATTTAATGGACTCCCTAAAAGAAAAGTCGAAGTCTGTAGAAAACGATAAATGCACAATAATGTTAGATGCTGTCACGAAAGTTCACTTACCAGCACGAATTACCGATCTGTCTCCGTTATTATAACAGCAATGAGTTTTAATAACTGTCCTGCCCGTTCATATTTTTCATGTTCTGAATATATTTCGCATGCTATGAACCGTACATGATCGATTTTCCTATAAAATTATAATTGTAAGATTACAGAGTAGTAACATTCTTTCAACACTCGTGAAAAGATGTCGACTACGATTAGGAGGCATAAATATTAAAACTCATTAATGGTTTGGGTCAAGCTTAGAAAAAATATACTAAATTGATGGGAATCGTAGAAAATTAAATATAAACACATGATTAATGTACCGTAAGAAGTGCGTAAATCAAATATTATGGTGTAATAACACACTTCTGTCTATAATAACTTGACATTTACTGGGGGAAAACTATTATTTTGCGTTTATAACGCCACCTAGAACATAATTTAATTGCTATTATTGTAGGCACATAAATTCGGGATTCGGGGCTAATTGATTTTTTCGTGGATTTAGATCGATCCGCATGCATAAATTTACAGGCTGGCGACTTACCCAAAAATTTAGTAAAGGGCCATTTACACCAACAAGAATTTCTGGTAAAGTGACGTTACAAGTTTCCCTGTCTAATAATATTCATGGGTATTAGAGGCAAACAATGTGTTAAAACTTCATTCCTACAAGAAGACTTTTACCGGCAAAGTGGAACATGCGCTACTTTCCACAAGTTTTGGTCAAAAGTTCCAACTTCGCACAAGCGCATTTTTCGCAAATCCGCAATACCAACCTGTTTTTTGTAGACGGCAATTCGTAATCATAACATCATAACCTCTTCGTTGCTTGAGTAAATATACATTTGTTATGTGATTTTAAGTTTTGTCCTTATCTCAAAGACAAGTTTTATGTTAAAAATGCGGCAGTAGAAGGTAGAACAGAGAAGAAATTCAATTGCTGATATGTACAATATAACTGCTTTTTGAGTTTATGTTTCTACTTCATTTTAAATATATTGGTATGACTGCATGGCAGCCTGCTGCAAGTGAATTATAGTTTCTTATACAAGAAAAATTTGTTAGTGTAAACGGTATTACAATTTACTTTTAACTGGAGTTTTAATTCTACCACAATTGTTCGTGTAAATGACGCTTAACGGTCTAAGAGTTCTAGATCAGAAACAAGACACTGGGGGAAATCAACGCAATTAGCAGGCCCTTTCATGTTGCATGTGGTCACACACTCGTTTACAAACACAAACCAGCCAAATTTTATATTAGCCATGCAAGCAAGTATAAACAAGCATTACGACATTTAGCAGTACGGGTTCGGGATGATAGTACTTAGAGAGGGTTTGCGTCTAGTGCTGGGACTTTTTTGGATTTTTCTATTCGAATAGTTACTTAGATATTTATTTGAATAGGTGAATAATTCGAATAGTTCAATAGTAGATAGTAATTCGAATTATTCGAATATTCGAATTAATCAACTATTGCAATGTTCAACTAATTGCATTATGAAATTAAAATGTTGGAAACACAAAATTTCCTATGTAGGTATTTCAGTCGACTCTAAAAATGATAACAAAACATACAAAATGCTCTAATTACATTAGTTTGCAGTTTTGCACGTGCAACAATTCATTGAGTTTTCGAATAAATCAAATATTCGAATAATTCCACGCATTCAAATTATTAAATATATACTTATTCGAATTTTACATGGTCGGATACGCGAGTATGATTCCCAGCCTTATTAGTGCCCTCCGCGGCAGTCCTACGTAGCAGCTAGTAGAATGTCTCGAGTCGGGAATTATCTTCAAGAGCACCGCCGATAATGTACCTGTAAAACCCTGTAATACGGATGATTACCGCATCTAGCGCCCATTAACGGAATACTAACTAGGCCAATGAGCTCCAACTCAAGTCAGTATGATTTGCATCTATAGTTGCTGCCCCCGGAGAAGACCAAAATTACAAGGCATTTTTGGGAAATGAGCGTGTCATGGCTATCCAAGTACTCTTCCTAGATCACTGATAATCTAGGTGCTTATCAGGTCAAGGGTTAGCGATCATCTCGCCGGATGTCTGCTTTTTTTAGGCACACTAGTACTATCTGCGGTACAGATTGGGCACCAACCCAATAATAAAACATGGAGCAACGACCCAAACAACAATGATC
Organism: Agriotes lineatus; assembly: GCA_940337035.1. Lineage (NCBI taxonomy): Eukaryota > Metazoa > Arthropoda > Insecta > Coleoptera > Elateridae > Agriotes > Agriotes lineatus. The sequence goes on from CALNHX010005438.1 coordinate 75,638, forward strand.
TCTACAATCGATATCAACAATGAAACAGTGTCCAACTCAGCTGCAACATCGAACTACATACAACGTCCATTACAAAGCTACTCAAGTAATAATATCTATTACAGATCATATTATTTCATCATTCCGATTAAACCACGTAATTACTACCAGAGAATGCTGGGTATTCATCTACAAATAAGTACTACGGGGTCTTAAGCCGAAATTCTATGAAGAAGAATAATTCGAGTAACCGCGAAAGTCGCAAACAGTATATTTGAATTATTTTCCCCAACTAACTCTAGCAATCAAGGTATGTCGAATTTCAAAATTGGGCGGGTGGACCCCCCAGCATCACCATTTTGAGATGAAAATATTTAAGAAAACTTGTTAATAAATTAATCCTACATCTGTGCAGGATTGCGCGGCTGCGACTTTTCTCCCCAGAACCTCAAAAGAGGGGTCGGAGGAATTTTGTGTACCAAATGCTGCTCAAGCGGCAGAAATTCCTGCACAAATCGTAGAAAAGGAAGATGTGCATATTTTCATAGCAAGAAAAACAAGACTTTTTGCTTCCATTGCAACAAACACATGTGCTTGGAGCATTTGGGGGGTAATTTGTCAATCACACCAAGAAAACGCCGTATTCGATTATCTTGTTCTAATTAATTTAAAAAAAAAAATTTAATAGAAGCCGCATAGCACAGTTGGGTAGGCACTAGGCTTGCATTAAGCAAGTCCTTTGTTCAAATCTCGCATACAGGCTCGGTGAGACCATTCATAGTTGGGCACCAAATTAACTGTGCTCTACTCGGAACCGAGATCGAGTACATCGAACACATCACCATGACACACGGTTCACACAATGGTTGCTACGCAAGCACAAAAGGCGCAGTCCAACTTTGTACCCCGAATCCGGGACAAGTTAAGGATTATACCGCTAGATGCAAGCGCATAAAGCACCAGCTTCTTCATCGCAAGGTAAAATGAGGTTATCGATAATACATACATACATACATGCAAATATTTTATTTATAGTGAAGGTTAATATGTTTCATTTAATTAAATGTGTGGAAATGGTACTTTCGCCATTTTGACCGCAATAAAAAATACGTTGCATTTTTCTAAACCAGTGTTGTAACATTGATTTTTGTGTCCTCTTAGTTATTTGCAACATTGAATATTCTTATCAGTATTCCTATGATTGATTATACGCACTTAAATAAATCAATCGCTTAAATATAATACATTCAAAATATTTCTAGAATCAAACAGAGCCTGAAGTTATTTTAAGGGATGAGGGGTAGCTATCAAATCTCCAGGGCTTGGCGGTTGGGAACGTGCATGTGTGGGTGTGAAATCTGATACCGTAGAGAGTGGCAGTTGACGATGCAAATTCTGGTGAGATTTTGATCTGTAATAGATATTATTACTTGGGTAGCTTTGCAATGGACGTTGTATGTAGTTCGATGGTTCAGCTGAATAGGACACTGTTTCATTGTTGATATTGATTGTAGAGATAATTGTTGTTTAAGTCGTTGCTCAATGTTTTATTATTGGGTTGGTGCCCAATCTGTACCGCAGATAGTACTAGCGTGTCTAGAAAGAAGCTTATCAGTGATCTAGGAAGCGCACTTGGATAGCCATGGCATGTTCATTTTCCATAAATGCCTTGTAGTTTTGGTCTTCTGCGGGGGCGGCAACCGTAAATGCAAATTACACTGACTTGAGTTGAAACACCTTGGCCTAGTTAATGCTTCGTTAATGGGCGCTAGATGCGGTAAGCATCCGTATTTGCAGGATTTTACAGGTACATTATCGGCGGTGCACTTGTCCTGAAGATTATTCCTGACCCGAGACATTCTACTAGATGCTACGTGGGACCATTGTGAATTGTATGTTGAGTTGAACAGAATTCAGGTGTACTAAAAAAAGATTCAATGTCTGGCGTCCGTGTGAGCAGATGACGAAGGTATCACCTACATATCTCAACCAGCAGGTCAGTTTTAGCTGCGCTTGTTCCAGAGCCTCGGTTTCAAATGCCTCCATGTAAATTTATCGCGATAGTGGTGAACCTATAGCTGGTCCTTCGACTTGTTCCTATATTTTATTGTTCTATCTGAAATACATGGAACGGAAACAAGACTTTTGAGAGCAGTATCAAGTACCTATCACCGACAATTATACACAGTGGTAATACTGTCATACCAGAGAGTGTTAAAAGGGTACTGCAGGACAAATAGAAATCAAGTGTCCAATTAGCGTTGCCAAAGTTCGAATTTTACAACTCTTTCTATTACTGAAGCCTTCGATTAGGTTGATTACCTTAACAATTTTTTCAGAGGGTAGGGAGATAGAATTTCTCGAACTGTTAAACAAAAGCCCCAAAAATGTATATTCTTCGCTCGGCATCAAACTGCATTTAGGATACATAATTCACTAAAAATCCCAACGATTCTAAAGTGAATATCGTTCTGTGAACATTAGTTGCACACTCGTTTTTGTTCTGGCCTAGTAACAAAAAATCGTTTAAATAATTGACTGATACGACACCGAAAGATCGCAGGTAATGGATTATTGGTTTTAAAAGTTTGATGAAAAGAAACAGAGCCGTACCGAGTCCAAACGGGACATAGCAAAATTCATATAATGTATCTTTAAACGTAAACGTTTTCTGTCAGGATGACATATAGGTATAGCAAAGTAGGCGTCTTTAAGATCGATGGTAGCCATGTAATCCTGTGGTGCAATTAGATGTTTTGCCGTTCTATAATCAGTTAATTTAAATATATGAATTGATTCTGATGTTTTAAATTAAGAGTAAATCTGTAAAACTAATCCGGTTTTGGAATTAAAAAATAAGGTGCATTTTCGAATTGCCCCAATCTGTAGAAGGTGATCAATTTCGGATCGGTATTGTTGGAACGGCCTGTGGCGAAAAAGTTTGTGCCACAGGCTGTTTAAGTTGTACAGACGGGATATGAAACGGTATAGAGTATCGCTTGATACATGTAAGAATGTAGGGATCCCCCCGTTATAGTTTTCCCATTGTGCAAAAAATGTTTTAAGACGGCCTGCATACTGAGATTCAACATGTACCTTTAATGCCTGGGACGTTTTTGTTGAAACTTGCTCTTGTTGTTTGGCCACTGGTGACGGCGAGGTTTGCGATCTTCTGGCAGCACTGTCCTCTGGCTTCCTTTCCTGTAGGTTGGATAGTGGTCCAGGCAGTTCTAAAGTTTGAATTTTGGAGGCGATCTTGTTTCGAAAAAAGGCTGTTGGCACTTCTGAGGATCAGCATGGACATTGTTCTTTATTTTCAAGTCTAAACTTGATTTTTAAGGGATTGTGCCGCTTTGCATTTGCAGAGAAATTGCTGCCAAAAGGCAATGAGTCAACTTTGGTTTCACGAGCAACTTTCTGCATATCGGGGTTGAGTTTTGGGAAAATTTGGAGTCTGTGGTGTTGTGAGACTAAAAAATGTGCATGGGAAACGAGTTTTGTACAGTTGACCAAGGCAGGGAGTACGGGTTTCACCTGATCATGGGAACTATTTTGAAGGAGAGAATTTATAGTCTTCTCCAAAGCACGTAGCCCTCGGCCCAAGTCCATTTCGATATACGACAAGAATGCATCCTGTTTTTTCTGATCCTCTGTCAATACAGCCTGTAGTTCCGGATTAACAGTCGGAGCATTCAGCGACTGGCAATTTTCTAGAACAGGCCATTTGGTTTTCAGATCATGCCTCGTAGCAAGATTGATCCCCGAGGTAAGATAGCTTGACCAATGAGACACGACTTTAAATTAAATATTTAAAATAAAACCGGGTGTTGCTCGGGTCCACACCCAATACATCCACCTAATTTATTTGATGAGGCGGAACTGCGTAATTTATTTGATGAGACGGAACTGCGTAATTTATTTGATGAGGCGGAACTTCAGAATATGAATTACTAGTAATCCTACCCTGACTGTTCGGTCTGCAGGGTAAGTTGCCCTGGGAGGTTTTAGAGTCGCTGTCAGCTAGAGAAAAGGACAGACGTTAAATGTTTGTTTGTTTAGTGGGCCCTCCGCTTTTTTGGGGAAGTTTCAGCTGCATGAGATGAGGTCAGAGGTCACCTTGCATGTTTGCCTGCTTACTCAAGGACAGGGCCACAAGAGCCCATTTGGGCTACAGGTTGAATAGGTACGAACCAAATACCTAAATTTGTACTGGCGCCTGGTTAAGTTCCTGAAGGAACAGGTGTAGTAATAATAATAATCTTTGTTTATTAGCAAATAGCTAGCAAATAACTACATAATATATTCACACAAGAACTAAGAAAAACTTAACCTACAGTACAATAGAACTTTTAATATAGGTAACACAAGCTTTTTTAAATTTAACAAGGTTTGTAGGCACATCTTTTCGATGCCCCGGGCTAATTTATTTCTTTCCTGGATTCAGATCGGTTCACATGCATAAATTTACAAGAACTGGCGACTTACCAGAAATTCCATAACGCCCCTGCAGTCTGGGTTGTAAATTAGAAACATGATACTAGGGGGTGCAAGGCGAACAGTGAGTCCTTTCATATAGCAGGTGGTCATAATACTTACAGGGGGTTTTATGGCCCCCCGCGTCGTCCCACGTCGCATCTCGAGGAAGACATCATCAGGGATATTCTTCGGTGCACCTTCGATTATATGTACCTGTAAAAATCCTGAAAACACGGATGCTTACCGCATCTAGTATGCCTTAACCAAACGTTAACGGCATCAATGGGTCCAACCCATGTCAATGTAACCCGCAATTACGGTGGCCGAATGGACCGTAAAAGACACAGGTACAAGGCATCTTTGGGAGATGGGCTTCCCGAGCCACCGAATCGTGCTAATTGGGGTCACTGATAAGCACAATGCTTATCAGGTCAAGGATCGTGGGCTACCTCGCCGAATAGCCATTAATCCAGGTACGAGGACGTCCGCTGCGACTAGTTGACCCCTGGCCAACGATAACAACAAACAGCGACCCAATTGACAAAGCTGTCTACAATCAGCAACAGTGCGAAACAATATCGAATGTTCGACTTCGCTATACAATAACTACATTTGCAAGCTACACAAGCATTAGCATTCCTTTTTACAGACCTCATCGTTTCATCCGCTCTCTTATAAGTAATTCAATCACTTCAAAACACATAATCGCTGTAGAATTACACCAGCGGTGGATCAGCTTCCACGTTCACACATGTGCGACCTCTGTTACAGACTGCCTGCCAAAAACACATAAGAACCCTCGCATTCTAAAAGGCAACCCCCGCGCGCTTTGGGTTCACAAAATTCCAATATGGGAATTCTCGGCTAATTCCCGTAAAAGCCCGTCTTTAATTTAAAAACTACCTGCAGAACGCCGCTCGATTCTTAAAAACAGCCCACGATCTGTAAATTGGTTTGTAACTCGTTCCGATTTCGTGCTAAATTTAGAAAGTATCATATTTCAGTGGATGGTTTAGTCGAATGCCCATAATTATAGGAATACAAATAAAATAACAGCATATCTGCAAACAGCCCCAAGAACAGAAAAGTAAATATTACAACAGGTTATCACAGTTTTTTACATGCTCAGGTAACTCATTATATTGCTTTAGCCCTTTATAGTACAAGGAATTTTTGTCTACGTTACAACTAACTCTCGATAAGTAAAAGTTATCTCTTGAACAGGTCTTATGTTCATGCACATCTCTAACAAATTTACAGTTACTAAGCAGATGCTGAAAGACAAGCCAAGTCTTTAGTACTACGTGCAGAGACGAGCCAAGCCTACACGTATTCTATAAGGACCGGACCAGGAAGTATAACACTTTCAGTAGCGTTCATTTACTTTCCAAAATGGTCTACTTAGTCTAAAATACTGTTAACACGCAATAAAATATGCTGCTGTTTAGTTAAGAGTTAGAATTAGTTAGATGAGGCATTCAGTCTTGGATAATAAAAAAGCACTCCTTGTTAAAATTCACATCTGGGCCCTATATCCTGGGTACTTCTTTTGGGTGAAGCTGTCTTTGGTCAAAAAGTATCCAATGCTCTGGTCAGCAGTACCAATTTGATATTCCTGTATATATTCTTAGCTCAGTATTGCTAAGATGTAATGCTTGATAGCTTGATTAGCTTTGTGTTGCGAGTTTACTTCAAGGAACTGTTTCCCATGTTTTAACTGGGCCACTCCTTCCCAGTATGTAAGTTTTTATTTTTTCAGTAAGCACTTATTCAAGTATCTCAATAAATTGGTTGGAACTCGACAAGAGGGGCTCCAGTCCCATAAACAGAGTACGGGCACCCTTCCTGGCAAGTTCTTCTGCTTTACTCTTATTTTTTAATGCCGCGAACAACGTTATGTAACCCATTTTTCAATTATACAAGTCAACTAGATTAGTTATTTAGACCCCAAGTGTTATGCAACTTTTTTCACAAGTGTGGAGGGTTATTAAACGAGACAAAACCGAGTTTAAAAATCCACACAACGTGAAAAATAAGCACGCTAACACGAGTTATCTATAAGATTTTTAAAAATTCAAATCCAAGCCTAATATTTTGTATAGAATTTTGTTTGCCTTCATTTTAGTCAAGTACCTACGTTGGTCAGTTCTGGTAATTGAGGAAACGTCTTTATTTATTGAAATCTGTACTTTCTTCACAAACACGTCCAAATGAAAATAAAAATGAATATGTAAATAATTTGTTTCTAAAATTGTTTCTTCCTAAATTAAAAGCAACCCTGAAATTAATTAAAAAGGTGACACTTTGCTTTAATTTATAAAGGAACGATTTTAGAAACAATTGATTTATTCATTTTTAGTTTTATTTTGACGTGAACAAATTACAGATTCAATAAATAAAGACGTTTCTTTATTTACCGGAACTGACCAACGCACTTGACTAAAATGAAGACAAACAAAATTCTATACGATATATTAGGCTTGGATTTGAATATTTAATAAAATTTTTAAAAATCTTATTGACACTCGTGTTAGCGTGCTTATTTTCCACACTTGCAAAAAAACGTTGCCTTTCCAACACTTGTGGTCTAAAATATTTTTTAAAATGTAATTTTATCAATCAAGAATTCTAACGTGGGTTCAGCTTGACAGTGTTAACTTGTCATTTACTTTTCGTATCTCATAAATTTATGAAATAAGAAATGTCTTCAATGAAATATAAGTGTCGAAATAGTCATAAAACATGAATTCGTTTTGTTTTCTTACTTTATAATTGATTATTTGCTTCATATCCATAATAATGCGTAATCACCATGGTTTCTGTCAGTTTAATAATGACTAAAATTCAAACGTCAAAATTTAACCGCGGTTAAATTTATGTCAAAGTTTAATCGCTTGTGCATAATCTTAACATGATTATTAAAGGTGCTTCACCAACTGAATTTTATCTATTTATTCAGGAAATAATCACGCCGAACATCCCGCGTGCATGTAAACTAGCCTGAATAAATTTTGACGATTTTTTGTCAGAATGTTTTGCTCTGAAGAAATATATCTCGTAAATTTTCCGCTTCAAAATCCCTCGTGCTGCGCACTCGGGATTCTTGTTGAGCGGCAAATTTACTTGACAAATTTCTTAGCAAAACATTCTGACAGAAAACGTCAAAATTTAATCGGCTATTTTAATGCACTTGGGATATTACTGTTGATAAAATCTGATATTTATCAAATTGACACATAAAATAACCTAACTTTATGACATATTTTTTCATTGCCCCCGTGGATTGTATTCTTTAAAAATAAAATTGTTGAATCTAGGTTTAATTGAAAACAGTATTTTGGGTTGCATAACTTTGTCCGCGGCATTAAAAAATAAAGTATAGTTTGTTGCCTTTTATTCCTGTGTCCTGGAACCTATTGTATTATAGGTAACTTTGTTCCTTTCTGTAAGATCGAAGTTTTTCTCTACGCTCCCATATCAGTTTCAATTGTATTTTATCACATTCAGTGCTGTACTATCTGATAAAATGCACATTCTGTCAGTAAGGTAGTGTCTTTCTATTAGTGCTGAGAGCTTTTAAAATTTTTATGTGCGACTAGTTACTTAGTACATTAGTATTTATTCAAATAGTTGAATAATTCGAGTAGCCGAATCTTATATAATAATTAAAATTATTTGAATATTCGAATTACTTCAATATTCGACTAATTGCAATTCAATAACAATTTTTAAAAAGCATTCAATGGATTGTGAACAAGTAAGTTAACACAAGTATTGTATTAAAAAATTTAGATGTTTGAAACACAAAATTGAACTTGGCAATAAAAATCACGTATATAAAGTACTTCAAGCTAATCAAACAATGAAATGAATCATACAAAAGGTCCAGTTTACATTAGTTTTCAGTGCAACAATTCATTCACTTCAATGTATTTGAATTATTAAATTTATACTTATTCGAATATGATTCCCAGCCTTACTTTCTATGTTTACCTCTGTACATGTTTTATCAATCAGCTTGTAAAATTGTAGGGGTCTTTTCTAAGGCCTCATAGATCTTCGACCAGGACCTTATACCGGATTACTTGATCAGTTTGAGGGCGGCGGTTTGGTTACCGCTCAATTCATGCAGTGTTACAAAGTTACAATACATTTCCTTTTGAAGTTTAGATTCATTTTGTAATAAACTTAAGTAAGCGAGGATAGATTGAGAACCATTTTAAAAGCTGCAGTAGGACTTAAACTACATAAACAGATAGTTGTTTGAAGCTTATTCAGCTTCTCCCGCATGGTTTTGGGCGCCATACGTAATTATGGGTTTTAAAATGGATGTATCCAATTAGTATGTTATGTGCGGTTTTACACTCCATGTCTTTCCCTAAAGGCATTAGCAAGACAATATTGTGAGCGTTTCAATTAAGTTTTTGGTGTAAAATAATTCCTATAGGAATTCGGCTTCTGTAGAGAATTCAATTTTTATCTCATTAAATTGCTTGATGTTTCTCTTTCTTGTGCATGGTACAATCGCCGCTTTGTGTGGAGTAAACACAAGTTATTGCTTCTTGCACCATCTTCTACGATGTGGTATTTAGTTTTAAAAAATTAGTCTTTGCTAGTTTTTACACTAGTCTTTCAAATAATGATAAGAAAGTTTGGGATTAAAATCAGAACGTCTCGTCTTCTTGAGGTAATTTATGGTGAATATGAAAAAAACCATTTTGTAGGTGGTGTTAGCGCATAAATATTTAATTATCAGTAGTATCAACACTGTAAACGGTTTAGGTAAGGTGTTAACAGATTATAAATGCACATATGTATACAGTATGTCCCCGGATTGGATTACAAAGAGGGAAAAAAGTTTATTTTTGACTTCTCAAAAAAAATCACTATAAAAAACCCTGCTTGTTCTCAAACTAAATATCCCCTTCCGTATACAGGGGAGTTTCGAAAATATGAAAATGGCTCAAGAAAAAAGTACCCTTGTTAATTGGAAATATTTGTTATAACATTTCTATTAAAAATTATAATGGCTTTGAATTGCTATTGATCTTTGGATCGCGTATTATTAATTTTTTAGATACCTGTGTTTTTGTTGACACAAATATGACATTTTTAGCATCACTCTCGGGTCACATAAATTTTAGGTTAAGTGAACGAAACTCAAATTTGACAAGACACTATTATCGTATTCGTCAATAAATTAACTTCGAAGTATCGCATTATGTAATTCGCAGGATAGTATAAGAATAAAAAAAATCCGTGAAAATTGTTTTTTAGAGCAGGTAGCTGTGACTATATTTGACACTTACTTTTAATTCTAAGCAACTTTTTCAATTAACATTATTGTATATTTTGAAAAAAAGGGTGCTTTTTTCTTGAGCCATTTTCATCTTTTTGAATCTCCCCTGTATACGGAAGGGGATATTTAAATTTTGGCAAGTGCATTTTTAGTTTGAGAACAGGCAGAGTTTCTTACAAAGAGCAACTTTTTTTGAGAAGTCAAAAAAATTTTTTTCCCTCTTTGTAACCCAATCCAGGGACATACTGTATATCATAGAGGGAGGCCTATGTCCAACAGTGGACGATTTAGGCTGGGAAAGAAGAAAAAGGATGTATCATAAAATTTCATATATTTTCTAGTTTCTGAAGTTGACTTAATATGAGAAAATCAATACAACTTGGTATATGAACACGATGCCTATTTTCAAATAGTTTTAATATCATCAATAATATAGATTGTATTCACATGTAAAATTATCATTCCACCTACAACAGCAAAGTCTGTATTATTTTTTCGTGCTGTAGAGGTGTAGAGGATGGTTGCATTTGCGAATCACCTATTAACAATAGGTACAGCACACTCTCGCAGATAGGTACATGTAAATATGTAGATAATACATACATGCAGTTCGTGTTACTTAAAAGTTATCAATACCTATTGAGATAACAACTTCAAGATACCACATTGTTTTAGAATATAATACTTGATTGTGTTCTCTTTGATATAAATCTAATTAATGAAGAGCACCATTTGCATTTGAAAGATCAAACATTACAATTCAATTAAAAAGAGGAAGCAGCAAAAATAGTAATTTACGTTAAAGACCGGAAAGTAGCTTGGGGGGACCTGCAAAACACTTTCCGGTCATGTATCCTACAATTTTTGTTTACGACATTCGAGTCCATACTTCGAGAACTCAAAAAATTATAACATAAGTATCTAATAATTTGACTTATCCAAACAATAACACAAACTTGTTTCCATAGTAACGAAGGCATCAAGACCGGCAAAAGCTTTTACCGATTCCGGATGCCCATTTTCCAATCTTGACCGGCAAAACGTTAACTTTCTGGCGAAAAAATTCTCCAGAAACTGCAAATTTTCTGGTCTGTCGTAAAAAAATGTATTTAAATAATTCTAAAAACACAATTAAAAAAATTAAGAGAATTCATGTACTTGACTTGAACAAAATGAGATCTGTAGTTTTCAATTTAGAGTAATAAAATAATCTCGAACACTGCAACATGTGAGTGTTTTAAAACCAAATATTTATATTTTCAAGTGATTAATGGATTAATCAATCTGTGATTAACTTACAGGCTCGTCCAAAAGGTGAGGGAAAAACACCGTATCAGGGTCGCAAGCGATGTTTTGGTGAATACAAGTGTCCAAAATGTAAACGAAAGTGGATGTCTGGAAATTCATGGTCAAACATGGGCCAGGAATGCATCAAATGCCACATCAACGTGTATCCTCACAAACAGGTACGACTTTTACTTCAAGCGTAAGGCTTTTTAGACATAGGTACACACTAAGTTGCATGAATGTGATTTTTGCATACTCTGCAATTGAATTAAGGCAATTATAATTATTATTAAGTAACTTGCCGTATTTCTAATTATAGTTCAGAAAGTATTCATAACGTAAAATTCCTTTGCTTCGCTAGGCAAATGAGATAATATCTTATGCAAAAGGTCAATAATACAAATATCGATGATACCATACCAGGTGATCATGGGGTATTGTACACTTGTTCGCATTTTAGATGTGCTAATAAGATAAAACACACTCTCAGATTCTGTTGTCAAACATTACTCTCAAACGAGCGCTCGAGTTCTCACTGTGACCTCGACTGCAAGCGGCAGGACCGCTCGGCTATAGAGGTTAGTAGGTTAGGTTTTGCGTCACATTTGACACAGACTGGCGAAAAACCTAACCTACTTACCTCGAATTTGACATAGACTTACAGTCTTGCCAATTTCAAGTAAAATTTTAGATTGCATTATGGGAAATTCAAAGCATACTAGATGTAATTCATTTTAAGACACCCGGTATAATTATAATTAAATTTTTGGCTTTGTGTGGCTTGCACATAATGAACTAAAATAAAAATTTGTATAACTTTATAATTTGTGGTAAATTTAGAAGCGCCACAGGCACGAAGATACGTGTTATTTCTGATTAAGAAATTTTAAATAAAATTTTTATCCTAAAACATGCAGACAAAAATTAGGAAGTAGTATCATACCTTGTGGACACCTAGTGTAATTTAGAGAAATAAAGAGGAGCCTCTTTCCTCCATTACTGAAAGTCGCTCTTTTAAACTGGTTTTTTTATTTTGTTTACTAAAGAAGTTTTAGTAAACTTTTTTAAAATGGAATATATCAAACAGAGCTGCGCCGGCACATGCATATAAATTAGCAGACTAGGCAGCTATTCCTAAAGAGTTTGTTTTGCAGCGTCCTTTGGAAAAGCCCGATGGATTGGATGTCTCCGATCAGTCGAAAGTACACCCCCAGCATTTATGCCAAAAATGCAAGGAGTTGGGTTATTATTGCAGGAGAGTGCAGTAGTAATCTATTTATCATTGATATTTTACATGAATATATTTGTTTATCTGAAATTCGAAATCATAAAACAAGGAATAAAACTTTTTTGAATGCTACTTAAAGTTCACAAAAAATGTAGGAGGGAATTATTAATGTAAACGTAAAGTATTTATGCAATAATGTTTGCTTTTATTTTTTGTGATGAGAGTGATATACAATTTGTACTTAACTGTAATGGTGGGTAATAGTGAAAGTGATTTCGAATTTTAATGTATATCTTTGACAATATTCTGTAAATTGTAAGTATTTTTCATACTCGTAAGCGTTGATTCTAATTATTCTAAGACGGGCGAAATAGTAAAACCCTGCTGCATATTATTTTGTTATCATTTATCATTGTAAGTTTTATTTTTCTTAACTTTTGTACTTACCAATATAATTTTACATATTATTATATTTTATTAATTCAGTATTAATATTGATTTGCATGTTTTATTTTTATAGCTTATATTGTTTTTATATCTAATATAATTTGAAATGTGCTGCTATTGTACAATTTTGTTTATGATGTGCCATCAGACACGAGTGAGAATTATTTCATTTTAGAGGATCTGTACGTTGGCACATCTTTAGGAATTAAGTTTGTTGTTTGTGGAAACTGTGTTGTTTATTCATATTTAGTTAACGTTGTGTTTGTGTTCATTGTTTATGTATGTTTTTATTTTTTTAATATACTACTTTTATATTTTTTGTTTTTTTAGCCTATAACATTTTAATGCTGGCTTTCTTACATTCTTTACATTAAAAAATAAAAACCACCATCTGCATATCATTATGGCTTTGACAGGCAACCAGTTTTAGTTCTTGTTTAAATAGGCATGTGTGAAAGTACCTATATATCCTAAATTTCTACATGGTACTAACTAGAAAATTGAAAATAAAATTGCATGCAATTATGCTGTAGTAATTACAGCAAAACGTGTGTACGACAAACTAACTGATCTATTAATACACAGCTTACGATAACCCTTGCAAATATTATTTTGTATCATACAAATGAATGGAGTAGTCTAGTATGATTGAATATTTATTGCAACCGGTAGTGTAGTAGAATAATATTTTGTATAGTTTCATCGAACAGTTTATAATAATTTCTTAAAACACCTACATGAAGTACATTTTTAGCACTAAGAGAAATTAACACTAAGAGGGCCAAATCATTTCTTAGTACACATTATTACATGCTTCTTTTTACACATAATTTTATTTATTTACACACTACAGAGTTTATTAGTTCGATTATAAATAAATGGAATACTTTGTATTAACTTCATTATATATATCCTGAACAATCAGTTGTAAAATTGTTCAGCCTATGACTAGGTTGTGTAGTGATTTTACTTTTCTGTAGGTTGTTACTAAAATAGTATTAACTAGAATCATTTATATGTATAAATTCGGATTCATAATTGTGCTGGGTTTGTATTTGTATATATTAATAAACGAGGTTGAGTACATATTCTGTATTGCAGAATTTATAATCTGCAAAATTGAGTTACGTTAATTGCAAGTTTTTAAATTAACTAATTCGTACTTGGTAGTGTATTTGTACTTTTTACAGTTAAGTCTGTAGCTACTGTTATCAAACCTATTGTGATGTTGAAAATAAACTGTAAAAGTGTATCTGTATTATATTAAATAGCAATTATTGATGAGTGTGTTGAGATTGATATCAGTAGCTTAATTCAAACAGAAAATGTATAGGCATAAGTATGTTGTTATGGTATATTTGATTTCCTTTCACATATGTAAGTAAAAATTAGGTAAAAAAGGTAGGATGGCAGATGAGATGCGCACAAGTAAGAATATCACAGCTGAGGAAACAACAACGATCACTTGCTGATTTCTGAGGCGTGTACAGTCCGCAATAGTCCAGAAGGCAGTAGCTTTTCTCATTCCAGTTTACAAGTTTAGAACAAAAATGTACCGTAAAATCGGGTGACTGCACGTTTTTTGCCTATTTTTGTCAATATCATTTTTGCACCAATGTTTGTGGGCTTCAAGTATGTTATATTTATGCATATATAAAATGCATACACGTCATCAAAGCCTTACAAAATTAATCGCAAATATATTTTTTAAATTTTTTTAAATCTTGTGCAAAGTACCCGACGATAGTGTGACTTGACAAACGCATAAGATTTGACGATTTCTGCATTTTAAACCCTTCCCAGGGTGACTTTGCACCTGTAAAAATGTTTTTTAAAAGTTTTGAAGAATTTCTGCCGTTTTTCTCAGAAAAGCATCAGGTTTTTTAACGAATAAACTTTATTTTATAAAAATACAAAAATAAATTAACGTTCTCGTATAAAACAAACTTAACACATATATTTTGAATTTCTGTATAGTTTTCCCTTCCCCATTTAAGTAAGATTTTATTATCATTTTAAGGTCGAAAATGGTGAGTGGTGCCCCAAACTCTGCAGTTGCTATCAAAACATCCACAAAGTGTTGTTCCTCAACCTCTGTTAATACTGTTTGACCACCTGGTGCACCAGGATGTTTTCCACTTCTTTTATAATATAATGTTGCTAATGGAATTTTGTAATTGTAAGTAGTAGATGCATCCCTTGACAAACTGTCCGGAGCGCAGTCATCACATCCTCCTCAGTTTAGTTCTGGTAATGTCGCGCTCCAATTGTTTTTTGTACTTTCTAGACATTTTTCTACAATAAAAAGCAAAAAAAATAATAAAAACATTGATTTACTATAATAAAAACTTATAAAACTGACTATGCAAAGTCACCCTACAAAAAAACAGAAAGCGCGCCATTTTATAAGTAAATTGCTAAACTCCATGAAACTTAAATTCTGATTTATTTTTTTTACTAAAGCTGAAATATATAAGCACTATATCGAAGTCCCTGATTGTGCAAGACATTTGTATAATTCTCCAGATCCCTTATCATATCACTTATTAAATTTTACGAAAAAACAATTCGGTACTTACTCGCAGAGTTCTTGCCGCCAAACGCACACTACGTTTGGGTATGCACTGAACCTGTTGGAAGACACAGCTGCACCCATAGGTGTCCAGCAATACTACCAACCCACAATTAATTGGTCAGTAGTTTTGGCTCAACGTGAATTTCGTCGTCGATTTCGTGGTCGTGTGGGATCAATTGGGCAAACACTGTGGCGGTTAACCACTTGCCTCGAGGAGACTGGCTCAACAAGGGACAGTTGTAGACGTGACCGGCTCCAGAGTATTTGTTCAGTCGAGAATATCGCTGCTGTGGCTGCAGATGTCCAAGAGGACCCTCAAACATCAACCAAACGACGGGCCACACAATTGGGCATTAGTACACGATCTTTACAGCGAATTTTGGTGAAAGACTTGAAGATGTTCCCGTACAAAGTGCAACCGCACACACAGCACGAGCGACAGTGGATATTCTGAAGCAAGTTTTTCTCTGCCACTTATTCTCTCGTTTTGGATATTTGAACTGTCCCTCAAGATCGCCCAATTTGACCGTTCCAGACTCCTTTCTTTGGGGTATTCTGAAATCACGGGTCTATACGAACAAGCCACAGATCTTGGCGGCCCTAAAGGAGAACATCTGACTAGAAGTGAAGAATTTATCGCCAGAAATTTTGAGAAAAGTCATGGAAAATGCTGTGAAACGAGCTGGAATGTACATCAACTCTGGCGGTGTCCACTTGACTGATATTATCTTAGCGACTTAATGGAAAAAAAATTAAACGTCTAAATAAACATAATCAACAAACAGAACCAATTCTTTTTATTTACAAACGAAGTTACTGCCTTAGGAAATCGAGTCAGGGCTTTTGCGCCATCTGTTATATAAACATTGTTTTTTAATTTTATATACAGGGTAATTCACGTAAAATGACGAACTTGACCAGATAAAAATGCAACCCAAAATACAATCTATAAAGCTAACTGGATCCCTATTGCATGAGCATCTCGAATTTGACATAGACTGTAACACCAAAATTATTTATTTTATATGCCACGGCAGCTACCCTTGCAGAAGCAGGTAGTAGGTTAAATAAAAGTCAGGTTGAGGGTAATTTGAGTTTAATGTGGTTGTTATTAGTATTTGCTAGACATGGTTTTAATAATGCGAAACGACGTAAAATGTGGAAGTTGAAACACTTGCGCATCCAATCTTCACGATAATCAGTTATGTAGGCGCTCCTCAGAACGTGTAGTACCTTGGTTTCATTTATGGAAAACGGCCATTGGGACGCCCATGGAGGGGAAGATGTGGTTGGAGTTTATTTGAACGTGGCTTCAAATTTGACCCAAACTAGAAACCTTCACGCCACTAATTAGTGAAGTTAAATAACAACAAAATTATTCTTACCGGTTGGTCGGTTTCTAGTGTTAAAAAGGTAAAATTTAGGGTGCTTAAAACATGCTTGTGAGCTGCCCTTCAGAAAATTTAGGTACCGCAGAAATGTGTGTGACTTCTAGGCGGCTTCGGCAAAAGTGCCACCAATGACATGTAAACAGTCTATGTCAAATTCGAGATGCTAATGCAATAGGGATTCAGTTAGCTTTATAGATTGTATTTTGGGTTGCATTTTTACCTGGTCAGGCTCGTCATCTTACGTGAATTACCCTGTATTGAGATGGTATTTAGCCCTCCACTCAACTCTAGTTGCAGTGCAAGCAAATTATAAATCGAAACACAAAAGCACACAGTTGGGATAATTCACACAACTGTAAAATTTCACATAAATTGTCAGCCCGTAATTACTGGCCAGTAGCAGTGAGATGAAAGAAAGAAACTCAATTTTCATAAGTTGGAATCATTGATGTAATTTTAGCGTAATATAAAAGGTTTGTGCGACGTAAAGCTAAACCCATTTGAATAAAACTGGCACAGAAGGGTTCGAAATATGTTCAGTATAAAAGAAGCGTAGAAATTAAAGTAATTAACATGTGGACAATTTTATGAGGATTTTAAAATAAGAGGTAAGAATAAAAGGATCATAGATCGACTGTGCAGAATGCATAAATCAGGCAAACAAAGAAATTACTACATGAAACAAATCTTTAGCTTCGCCTATTAGTTTTGCCAATTAACCATCTATTTCAGGCCAGCCTGTATATTTTCACTTGAGTTATAATCCGCTGTATTTCAAATTTAAATATCAAATCTTGTTCTGCGCAGGAATACCGATTTTGGTTTTCCCGAAATTCGCTTATCGCTCCGCTTCAGCTGGCAGCTGTTTCTTGCGTAGCGTCCATTCGATTTTTGCATTCCATTGAAGCAACTCGCTTCCAAGAAGGCATTTTTGCGTGCTATTTGTACCGTAGTTAATTAACTCCGTTTGTGAGCTGATGATTAAAATCAGGTATGCTTGTACTTCTTTCTTTGATATTCAAATTTAGTAATTTTCCCTTTCTTAGCTCTTAATTGACATTTTGAACCCACAACTCCAATCTGGACACTTTTGAATGTCATTTTGAATCCAACAATTCGCTATGAAGACCAACCGTTCCATTATCGATTTCGTCAAACGAGGTCAATGCTGTTGCTAACACAGAACCCGAAGATAATCCTGGGGTTGCTCCGACCGCATTTTGGAACCAACTTATCTCCTGCTTGCAAACGATTTTTTACAAGTCAGCTTAGTTCTATTTCGACGTTTATCGATTATACCTTCCACCGAAGTAATTTTGGTTCGGCTGATTACAACGGCGCTTCGCCACAATTAATAAATTTATAAATAATAATTGCACCTAGATCTTCAAATGCACTGTATTACATACGCTGTGATTTGATATGTATTAATTGTTTGCAACCTTTAAAGTTTAATCTATTATAGAACGCTCATTTTAATGTTTATTAAGCAATTTTTGTAAAAGGTGCTTACACGCCGTTTTGCTATTAACGTCGAGTTAACGGTTAAAATATATGACTGTGGTAAGCTTACCCCATGATTGGGTTGTGTTCAAATTAAATCTGAGGACCTAAAAGAGGTTCACTTTTTATTGTCGTGCGTGCTGCATTTTCAGCATAATTACAGTACTGTATTAAGACATTTTAATTCTATTACAAACAATTTAAAGATTTATTCCTGATGTTGCAAGACAACTATTAATTGATTATTAAATAAACTTTAGTTGTTTGTTATGACTTTATTTTCTTCTCGAAATCTGTAGATTTCTGGCGCCCTGTGTTTTTTTTTAAAGAGCTTGCAAAAGTACAGCTGATGATTAGAATCTGCGACCCAAGGCCGCCGAAACTTGAGTTAGCTAGGGCCATTGCGGTAAGTAAAAAGTTTTTAGGGCTGCCGTGGTGTATAAACGGTAAGGGGGTTGGTCTGCGATTTTCACTAACATTGATTATTGTTTCATACATGCTACAGCAAGATGTGAGATTTGAGGAAAAGGAAGCAGTATGGTGGAAATTGCAGAAAAGAAAACAAAGGATATGAAACAAAAGTGATGTGAAAACGAATCAGTGCAGTGGCAGTTTGAACAATCTTTGAAATTAAAAACAAACTAAGTGGCACATTAAGACAATGAAAAATCCGAATTTCAAAGGACATTTATTTAGTATTAAGGTTTTTGTAAATATTTATAGCATAAGTTCGATTTAATTGTAAAAGTAATAGTATTGTACTTGGTTGATTTCCTTTGTTAAAATTGTTTAGATAGTGTTTTGTTTATAACGACCAGTATCAAAAAAGATAGTTGAATAAATTTGTAAATAACAGGCCAGTTTTTGCTCTCCAAATAAATTAAGTTTTTATATAGTAAACATTAAAATAAAGAGTAAAAAAATATACCAAAGTGTTCAGAATCTTGAGGAGTACCAGCACAAATGAAGGTAGCAAAATCCACGTCCTGAAATTATTTTGCTTTGGCTACATCCATCGGACTGGGAACGGCAAAGAGGGAAGCTTCCGATTCAGCAAGTTTGGAGTACTGCAGGGATTCCGGAGCTTATGCTAGGTGTGCCAGTGAGTCAGCCCAGTAGATACGAGCAACAGCAGCCTTTCCATCGACCAGGGGGCTCCAGCTTCACAGCAAGCAGCGCAGAGTGGATCGGAAGCACCAGCCGATATAAGAAAATTTAAGGTTAGTGTGTGCGAACAAATAAACGGAGCTAGAGGCTTGGAAAGTAGTACCATACCTAAAGCACAATTCAAAGAAGCGAATTCCATTGAATTTATTTGTCCATGAGCAACCAATTGTCCAGGAATTGTATCTTTAATCGTCATTTGGAGGTTAGAAAAAACAAACGCACGTCGAGCGTCCTTTTGAAACAAATTAGTCGAGGTTTTCGCCTGAAACAAAAGAACCAAGTGACGCCGTTTGAAGGCGCGAAAAGTACAAACTTACCGGATAATTTGTTCATTAATTCGTTTGAAAACTTAAACAAAAACGCGAGCTGCACGTATAGTTCGAAGTGTTTTGGGCCAGGTAATTTGACAGACAGCCAGCACCTGCGCCCTGCAATTCAATTTCATGTCTACGCAGTGGCGTACCGTTTTACATTCAAATATTTTAACAAATCAACGATCCCAAGCCGAGATTTGAGTTTCATGTTTATTTTCCCGAGATAGCTAATATAATAGGTACAGACGAGTGAAATATTAATTTGAGGGCATACTACCGTTAATAACATTCCTAACTAGAACCCAGAAATGATAATGAAGTATTTAATTAACCAAAATTCCAATAGAATAAATCTAAATATTATGTAGTGACCGTATTTATTTTGAAATTACTTATTTAATCAATAATATTAAAATTAGACCACGTTATCATTACAGTATATGTATATTTTTTTGAACAAATAAAGCCAATTTAGTATTATCATTATTATTATTATTATGTAATATTCGTGATAAGACAAATTACTGAAAAAGCACTTGAGTACAATAAACCAGCATTTCTATGTCTGGGTCGACCTAAAGAAAGGTTTCGACAGAGTAAGACTTGAAGACGTAGTTCACCTTCTGTATAATAGAGAAATCCACATAGACATTATCAAAACAGTTGAAAACATTTATAGAAACAACAAAATAGAAGCTAGAATAAATGACAACTTACGAACTAATAAATATAGGCACTGAAATAAGACAGGGCGACTCTTTAAGCCCCTTATTATCAACCTAATATGGACGAGATAATCAAGAAAGTCAACGAAGGAAGGGGATATAGGATGGGGAACAAAGAAATTAAAATACCCTGCAACGCAGATGACGCAGTGTTAATAGCTCAGAATGAAGATAACACTGGTCGACAAGGTTTTTTTCACAAGAAATCTGAATAGTGAATCTAGTGCATTTTTCATCCTGAATTCAGATATGTAGTCAGAATTTTCCCATCAGGCATAGTTTTTCTGTGAAAGCTACTTTTCAAAATCTGCTTTTAGCGTTTTCTTTGACCTGTCATAGGAACCTTTACCTCATATGTACCGATTTTACCCAAGCTGTATTTAAGGAAATTATTTGTAATATGCTGAAGCACCATAAAACAAGACTATGCAGGTTCATTCATGTTTGGACATGCTCAGGTCTATTAATATGGCATTGTGATGTGTCAGTATTGAGCTGACTGTGAGTTTGTTCACTAGTGAAATATTTTCTTCTTTCTGTTTGGAATTTTTATAGGACCACAAATTCGGTCATTAATGGCTGACGAACATTTTGAAGGACTATTAAATCCACTGGAAAAAGCAGCCTGGCAGTAATTCAAAAGTTTATGTTGCCATTTTCTTGGAAACCATAAAGCAGAAAACTATCGTGACATAGTGGCTGATCTTCTGCATTCTTATAAAGCTATGGGATGCAACATGTCTTTAAAAATGCACTTCTTGGACTCTCACTTAGACTTCTTCCCCGAAAATCTTGGAGCTGTCAGCGATGGACACGGTAAGCGTTTTCATCAGCAAATTTCTACAATGGAGAAGAGGTACCAAGGCAAGTGGAGTTCCAATATGCTGGCTGACTACTGTTGGACCAAGAAGAGAGACGTTCTAGATGCAAAATATGTCCGAAACTCACTATCTACCACTGTCTAGGTAACTCAGAATGAGTAGTTATAATTTTGAGTTAGATAGCTAGTTACGGATTTTTTAGAATATTATAAAATATTCAAATGAATATCACACAAAACTCCTGCCCGATGGGGAAAAACTGAAATGATATTTGAATTCAGCACCAAAAAATACTTTTAAAATCTGTTATTTTAATTCTTCTGAAAGAAAAAAAGTTCATTTTTGTCGACCAGTGTAACTTACAAAGACTAATCCACAAGTTCAACACAGCAGCAAAAAGATTTAATATGATCATCTCAACATAAAAAACCACAACAATAATAATTAACAAAGAACCTACTAGATACAAACTAGAAATTGATGGTGTAAGCATGTAAGCATAGAGGAAGTTATGGAAATAAAATACTTGGGGTTAAAATTATCCAGCTACGGAAATATGGAATAGGTCAAAGATCAGATACAGAAAGCCAATAAGCTAGTGGGTTGTCTAAACAGTATAATATAGGGAAACAAACACATCAATATAGAAACAAAATCAAGAATATACAAAGCAACTATAAGACCAGTAATGACATACACATCAGAGACAAGACCAGACACAACTAGAACATAAAGAATATTAGAAACGACAGAGATGAGAATATTAAGAAGAATCACAGGAAACACATTAGCAGCCAGTCTTATAAAGGTCACTAATCTGCTGTTAACTTTAATTCGCTGTTAAAATAAACAAAAGCGCATCAGAATTTGTTTACTAATGAATGAAATGTCATAAGCACTAACGTCTTGATGCGATTTTGTTTGTTTTAATGGCAAATTAAAGTTAACAGCAGATTAATGGTCTTTGTAAGACCGGCCGTAAATGATAGAACAAAGGGTGATGAAACCAGAAGGAAATGTAATGTGCAAGGAATAAATTAATTGATGCTGAACAGAAAAATAAGAATGAAACAACCACATAGGTCAAATGGCAGATGACAGAGTAGTTAAGATAGCCAGAGACAAATTACCAGTAGGTAAAAGAAGTATCGGCCGACCATGTAAAAGATGAAGCAATAACGTCACATAAAGGCATAAACCTACCAAAGAACACACATAATAGAATTGAAAGAAATATAAACCGGTATTCATAGGTCTAAGTAGTTCACATTGTTAACTTGCAGAAAAGGTATCAGAGAGAACAGTCAATTAATTATAGTTGGCAACAACCTGGAGGAGGTAAGTACAAGTGTCGTCGATTCCCATGCAGTCTTGCTTCTGCACCAGAGGTCTTTCAGCAAATAATGTGCAGCTTACTAAACAATATAAAAGGGATTGAATGGTTGATGGACAACATACTGATCTTAATTTAAAAAGTCACATATAAACTAAAGTAAATTCAGCATCAACAAATTTGGGTTTTATCAAACAGTTTTCTATGTTTTTAATAGAACATTCTTCCTTAATTCGTTCACTATTGGAGTATGGTTGCCTTGTTTGGTCACTATTTTATAGATGTGAACCTTACAAGCCACGAATCACAGCCGGCCCTACTGAAAATAAAGTGTGAACAGATAATACCGGGTGTCTTAAAATGAATTACATTTAGTATGCTTTGAATTTCCCATAATGCAATCCAAACCTTTACTTAAAATTGGCAAGACTGTAAGTTTATGTGAAATCCGAGGTTAGCAGCTTAGATTTTGCGTCAGTTTTGACACAAACTGACGCAAAACATAACCTGATAACATCGAATTTGACATAGACTTACAGCATTGGCAATTTCAAGTAAAATTTTAGATTGCATTATGGGAAATTCAAAGCATACTAGATGTAATTCATTTTAAGACACCCGGTAGTTATAAATGTTAGTTAATATTACTAATTTATAATTTAATATTAATGTTTACATGGATTAGAATAAGTTTTGTGCAAATTTAATTCAGTGGGGCCCAATTTCTTGTAAATAATTTTACTGAATACTTCCGTTTACTTTAACACCAAATTTGCTTTCAAACACAATGATAATTCATACCAGTACTGAGAATCCTACGTAAGCAGTTGTAGGTATTCCTGCAAAACTTTTGTTAGGGGATATTATCGCTGGTCGGTGAATGAACTATATACTTTTGCCTCAGTTTTAATTTAATTCCATTTCCCACCAAACATAAAACAATTGAAAAATATTATAGCTCTAAAACTGGTCTAAAATGATAAACAAACTTTTATGAAGAGTAAAAGGTAGTCGTGAAAGCTGGGGACATATATTTTACCAACATTAACTACTAGGTACATAAAAAAGAGACAATTTTTCAAGGCAAACTTTTCCCAAAGTTAATTAAAAAGTTACTGTGCAGTTAAATTAATCGTTTTTTTTTTTAATATGTTTTTCAACACCCTGTGTCGCATTATGAAAGAAACATCATTTTACATAACATATTTTGAGCTCAGTGTGGTTTTTGAGAAACACACAAAAATGACTTCCAATGTGCTAATTATCGCACCATGTCTCATTTTGTTCTAAACAAGTTGCAGAACGACTATGTTGAGTTAAAGATGTAAGAAACCTTTTCACGTAAAATTGTTCTTTCACAGAGGGTTTTTAAAACGTGGCCTTATTCTTAGGGTCGATCCACACTATCGGGCTGGTCACGGTTGGATAACGATCCGCTCTCGGTCCAATCAAATGTTCTTCTATTCATACTGATCGAGCTGCTCACAATTCGATCACGCTCAAAAATGGTCAGATACTAATCGGGCCAATTATTTAGATATTCGGTCAGCGTGAATTTGGTGATTGGTAATCAGACGTAATAATTCGAGAGAAAATGTCATTCATTTTTCTATTGAAGAATTAGTCCATTTTACCTTCTACATGTTTTTAAATAAGCAAATCTATCTAAGAGTAAAATATTAATCACTCATTATTACACACATAATTACGTTTTTCAAAATTCCTTGTTTTCTCAGGTTCCATAATTAAATTATCATATAAATGCTGTACAGATTTTGAGCTATGCGCTATATTGACTGTATATTTAGCACATGAGTGACCGACAACTGACTAAAGCAAAGATAAAAAGCCATTCATACACTATCGGTGCGGGTCGCGACAAGTCCGCTCTCGCTCCAGTAAAATATTCTTATTGACGGAGATGTCTTGGAGCATGATTGAACCTGAGCTTGAGCGTTACTATGCTAACAATGTATAAATATTTGACCGGAGTGCGAGTGAATCATGATTGAAATGTGAGCAGCCCGATAGTGTGGATTGACCCTTACAGGGTTTTCTGATTGCTTTTCGCCATATATCAGTTGTGTTTCACTTTATCTCAAATGCTTTTTCCTCTTGTTAACACTTGTCAATATTGACCAATGGGAATTACATCTGACAAACACTGAAAGACAATTGATGCATGGTAAAAAGCAATCAGGAAAACTCTGTATTATCAAATTATGACTTCAGTAGACCGTAACTTACCCTGCAAAAATTTAAAATAAATCTCCAATGAGTTTTATCACGTTAAAAAATACCTATCAATTTATTAAATTCAACTTTACAGGGCCGTAAGTTTTTACTTTGGCCGTTACGGGAAAAAACTATTTGAAAAATCTTCACTCATTTTTATGTAGTTAATGCTGGTAAAATATGTCCTCAACCTCAGGGGTACGCACTATGATTTTTTCTGGCTTAGGGATACGTGGTCAAAAAAGTTTGGAGACCACTGCCATAAACAAAAACATGTTCCACAATCCGATCGGCGCTTTAAAAAACAAATGCTCTTGAGACCTAAAATTTTCCACCAAGCAGTAACAGTTCTTAATTTCATCAAACTACTTTCGAATTAAACAAATGGAGGTTATGATGGCTATTAAATTAGGCGTTTGTCTCAGTTACAGGAATGTTGTAAATCAGACATTTTCATATACATATTAATTTGGCAAGAAATACATAACCCAAAATAACCAAACAAATGAATAACTTTTTTACGCCGCCTTCGGCGCATCTGTTGATTGCATTAAGCACTATTTAGTATTTACTTACGACGCGAACCTCAGCTGTATTTACCGGCTCCGTTTGAAATAATTGTGGAACATCTTCAGCTAATCGTTAGCTTTTTCTTTTTTGCTCCTTTATATGTAATCTGGTAATTATATCTTATTGTTTAATTAGTATGCATCCTTTAGATTTATTATAGCTTAACAAGCTGTTCTCTTTTATAATTATGTTGAATTATTCGTTTGAACTTTAATATTAAAAGGTAAATGGCAACAAAACGTTTATTTCAAATAGATTAATAAACAGCATAATAAATATCTAATATTTTTGGTTATATCTTGTGAAATTCAGTGCGATACATCGATACATGAGTTTCTTCAGTCTGTCACAAGATACCGCCCGCTCACACATAACGCAGGTATAAATTGTAGAGTCAGCGAATAAAAGCAAAATATCGCAATTTCAGCAATAGACAGACGAAGAAAGAAAACAGACGGAATGATTACTCGATAATCTTTTCATTTATCGGTGTTGATCAAATTTTTGGAATGGTCTTTTTAAAGACCGCATCGCAGTGCAGACAAAATAGTTATTCAAATACTCAAACCACCACGCGTGTTTGAAGTGCAACTTTCTTTACGCGTTAAAATAATAGGATTTTTAAAATTTCAATAAATACCCAAATCCAGAATCCAGCCTGTTTTGTATAGAATTTTATTATTTGCTTCAGGTAAGTGCGTTATAGTCAGTTTTGGTAACTAAGGAATCGTCTATTAAAAATAGTTCAAATTAAAACAAAAGTACTTCGAACGCACTGAAATTAATTCAAAAAAGCCTGTTTTGTATAGAATTTTATTATTTGCTTCAGGTAAGTGCGTTAGTCAGTTCTGGTAACTAAGGAATCGTCTATTTAAAATCGTTCAAATTAAAAACAAAAGTACTTCACGCACTGAAATTAATTCAAAAAAGTCTACTTTTATGATCGAAATTTAAAAAAAATATGTCAGTCACATATAAGTGGGCGTTGGACATTAAATAAATTTATATTACGAGAGTCTGCTGCTCAGGGCCGTAACTAGTATAGGCCGAGTAGGCCCCTGCCTACAGGCGCAAACGGCAAGGGGCGCCAAAATGGCACTGAAAAAAATTCATTTGTCCTAATACAATTTGTAATATGTATTTAACGATTTTAGTAAATATCATGCTAATTATTATAATAACGCGAATTGCGCCCAATCTAGTCACATTACATTGTCTTGTGCAATTTGCAAATGAAATGTTTAACAGATTGTAACGGCGTTTATCATTTATAGTTCTCACCTCTATTAAATCAAAACATTAGAATTATAGAATTATTAGCTTGTGAGCCCATCGCATGGTGGCCTTATTCAAATTATAAAAACGTTTTCATTTTTAAACAAACCAATGTGTACAAGCAGTGCGACAAACTAACTTAAATTTACACAACTGTTGGAGCGGGGCGACTAATTGCACATATTACATATTTAGTGTAGAAATAAAGAACGGATAAATTTCATTAACTTCGTTGATATTCATTTTTATAAAAAAATCTCGAAGGGGTGTAGCGATTTTGACCATAGGGAATATTTTCAGCTGATTTTCAGTTTCTTATGTAATACTTGTTATCATGATTGACGTCATCGACTTTTTTTTAAATAACCTATATTTTTTATTATTGATTTCGATAGTACTTTTTATGTTGTTTTCAATGATATGACATTTTCAATATGTTACATCTGAAAAAATCGAGAAAAATGGTCTTAAATATTAAATATGAAAAAACAATGAAATGGGCAAAATACATCTAGTTACCAGTGGACTAACTTTGAATGGAGTTCTAGTTGTATTTTTCAATTGTTTTTTAAATTTCAATAAAAATGGATGTGCTGCCAATGACTTTCCCTCAAACGTAGTTAATTAGATTTATTTTGCTCATTTCATTGGTTTTTTTAATATTTAAACTTTAAGAGCATTTTTCTTGATTTTTTTCAGATGTAACATATTGAAAATTTTATATTATTGAAAACAACATAAAAAGTACTACCAAAATCAATAATAAAAAATACAGGATGTCAGTTAAAAAAGAAGTCGATGACGTCATAACTTTTAAAACAAACGACGTAGCAACATAAAGGTGATTGTAGTGTATATTCTATAATTAAAATCGCTATACCCCTTCAAGATGTTTTCATAAAAATTAATATTAACAAAGTTAATGAATTTATCCGTTACTTTATTTCCACACTGTATACATTCACTGGTTTGGGCTCATCGCTGGTAAAGTGGTCCATTCCAACAATCACCAGAACACCACAGACCGATTTTGAGAGCTGACCTGTTCTACTACTATGGTATTTTTCGCTACAATCACTTTCTCGTCAGAATTTGTTCAATTTAAGGCACTTTAAAAAAAAAGAAATATCGAAATCGGTCTGATGCAAGGCTCATAACTACGTGCCGACAAAAAAAGCTTCACGTTTTAAATATATTGATTACTACAGTGTGACAGTGTGGCTGCGAGTACAGAACCTTATTCTCCATTCATATGTTACTACGCATAATAATATGTAATTATTTGTTTATATTGTATTATTTTAATATATTGATATGTTTTTACACTTTTGAGCGCACCACAAAGTTGGTCTTATTCTAATTAAAATAATTTTTGCATTTTTAAAATTAAATTGTACATAAAAAATTTACAAAAAAAAATGTTTTCAACGTTTTTAATACAGAAAGCAACTTTTTCTAGATCGAATTATGGCTGAAGACTTCAAAATTATCTACGAAATAGGTAAATAATACCTTAATACTTAATTTGGAACTTTAAAAAAACATTGCAACCAGTGGGATTTGAACTTGCGTTCACTGGTAAATGTAAATGCATATGCTTATCGTTGCGCTATAAATGACGCAGTGGCGTTCCGTGCTGATGAAATGGTGACGTAGAGACGCAGGTACACTATATGTTGATATAGGGATTTGTAAAATGTTCTATCGACTACATAATAATATGTACTTTTTTTAGTTAGAATTGTGTCTTCTAATCTTGTTTTTGTTCTCATTTTATTTGTGTCGTATTTTGTTATTTTATCATTGTTGTTTATTTTTTAAAGTTTTGAATAAAAAATGTTGGGATTTATTTTTGAATACCTACCTGTTTGTTTAATTACATTACATCCAATATTTCGAGATAAATATAGAAGTCATACAGTATCATTATTATTTTTTGTCACATATTGTTTTTTTTTACTGAGGGGTGCAAAAATGTTGGCTGCCTACAATAAAAGTTTGCTTAGTTACGGCCCTGCTGAGTGCTGCTCGACATTACCCGAGTTAAAAACTAATAATTTATTATACAGGGGGTACTATAAATTCCGATAGTTCAACGACTACTTCTTGGATTATAAACACTGTTTTATATAATAGCTATTTTGTGCAACAAGTGCTAAAAGTGAATGTTTGAGTTTGCACACAATAATATTTTTTTGTTTTTTATTACACCACCAAAAAAGTGTTCGCCAATCCGATCCATCAACCATCTATAGCAAAATCAGCTAACCACCGATCAGTAAACGATAGATACCTACCGTTATAATTTTAATAACCGCTTTAAATTGACCAATAATTGACAACGCCAAACTGACAAGTAATTAGTAGTTATTTACTATGCAAGTGGGATAACAGCATCATTAATATACGTGTGTGTAAGTTACAAACGAGTCCGTAGCACGAGTTATGTAAGCACACAAGTATATTAATGATGCATTATCACACATGTATTGTACAAAATTTTATCTGCAACTGCCCAAAATTGAGAAAAATGCATTAAGAACAATGTCAGATCTGTTATTTTCAAAAATATTTTAGTAGGCAAATGTCATTAGGTCATCCGTTTGACACAATTTCCGTTAGGTAATGACGCAGTTACACCACCTGTGATGTCAAATGAATGACGTTGTAAGACCTTATCAAAGCAGTTGTAGATAAAAGTTATAACGAAACTACTTAAAACGGTTTCACATTTCTAACCGTCATCAAATAATGCTACCTACCATTTTAGGGGAACCCCCAGTTCAAGTGCCACCTGTGCTTGTTTATCAGGTAACGGGTAATGTATGATTTTATTTTTGGAGCCAGAGATTCAAGTTTTGCAATCATTTTTAAGTTTGAAATATTTTTTGGGAAAAATAATCGTATAATATGGTATGAAACTGTAAATTATGGTATATTTTAGCTAAATTATTTTCTATCGGTTGATTATAAAGCTCGAAATTATGGTATAAATACGATAATTTTGGTATGTCTGGCTACACTGGCTCTAACACAATTTTTTCTAAGTGTGAGGCAGCATTTACTCGACCATCACACTGGCTGCTCCATTCGTTAAAGTGATCATGCACCTCGGTCGCCAGATACCAATCTAATTGATTTGTTTGTGCAAGTGCATTAAAAGATAAAGTTTATTCTATATTATTAAATACAGGAACTGTGAAATCAAATAATAAACAGCATGCTGCAAATGAAAGGAATAAATTTATTATTTTGTAAATCGGTGCCTTTACACAAAAATCCTGAAAACCATCGATTTTTATTTTTAAACTTGGGTTCCGTCAGATTTTGTTTTATTTTCGTGACATCATCTGAGCGACCTTGATGACGTTATCGATTATTTTTTTAAATAGAAATGTGGGTCATGGGATACCTCCTTTGAAGGGCCTTTTAATTATCTATCTAACCATATCAACAAGTTTGATTTTTGTATATTGTCAAAAAAATTATGTATAGAATTACAATTCAAAATTCATGTGTCGAGATGGCACAAATAACTCCGGAAGTCACATAAAAAGTTCGACAAGATTTCCCTGCTTGTGTTTCTTACTGTATCATAGCTGAGGGTTGTCAATTTGAGCATTTGCTTTAAATTTGGTCGTATTTAATAAACGAGAATATTGCAATAACAAAAATGTTTGACAGTATACAAAGCTAAACGTGTTGATATGGTTGGATAGGTAATTAAAAGACCTTTCAATGGAGGTATCGCATGACTCACATTTCTATTAAAAAAATCATCGATGACGTCATCACGCATGATGTTACGAAAGAAAAAGAAAATCTGGTAACGCGAATTTAAAAATAAAAATCTACGGGTTTCAGGATTTTTGTGTAAAGTCACTGATTTACGAAATAATGAATTTATTCCTTTCATTTGCACCATACTTTATGTATAACTCATATGCAAAACTTTCTTCTCACCCTGTTAAACTCTGAGCTGCACCTGCTACAGAGTTTAGTGATTTATCCCGGATACTGTTATACTGTTATACATTTTAAAATTGATTTGTTCTGCTGATACAGTAGGCTTACATCAAAATCAGAAAAGCAAGTTTTATGTCATTCAAATAATTATAACCACAGAACAATATCGACAAAGTATGCTTAAAAATTTCAGCGGGTACAATAACAGCCGGTGATTATCAATTGCAAAAGTTTTAAAACTTCATTTTCAGGTTAGATCTTAAATGTAATGGAGGTTTACACTGAAATACAGAATAATAGGCAAACGCTGGATCTTCTACAGCAGTCAAAAAGGTTTTATGCCAGGTATAGTCTAATAATTAATTAAGCATGTAGGTATACATGTGCTAGTTGTTCGTTGAAACGCCGAGCCTCATTTAGTATAAACATGTAGTATCTCTTCAACAAATACTTTTTAATACACGAATATAAACTGCACTGTAAATGATATTTTCTACTAGAGATGCTAATCCTCTTTTAACTTCTATTCCTAGGACTTTGACCATATGACCAAAGCAGTCGGTGTCTAAGGTACCTGGTACTCTTCATGCCTAGACCTTGTTCATTAACAAACAAACAAACAAACAAACAAATATAAGATATAGACAATTGTTGATTTTTTAAATTGATTGTTGGTTTTTTATTGTTTGAAATATTGTGTGTTCCCTATTTATTTTTGAGAATACCACATGGGGGGG